>SJYX01013404.1:92232-127421 GCA_006410675.1 Oreotragus oreotragus
ATGTGAGATGAGTGTAGTTGTGCAGTAGTTTGAGCATTCTTTGACACTGCCTTTCTCTGGGATTGGAATGAAAACTGACCTTTTCCAGTCCTATGGCCACTGCTGAGTTTTCCAAATTTGCTGGCATATTGAGTGCAGCACTTTCACAGCATCATCTTTCAGGTTTTGAAATAGCTCAACTGGAATTTCATCACCTCCACTAACTTTGTTTGTAGTGATGCTTTCTAAGGCCCACTTGACCTCACTTTCCAGGATGTCTGGCTCTAGGTGAGTGATCACACCATCGTGATTATCTTGGTCGTGAAGATCTTTTTTGTACAGTTCTTCTGTGTATTCTTGCTACCTCTTCTTAATATCTTTTGCTTCTGTTAAGTCCATACCGTTTCTGTCCTTTATCAAGCCCATCTTTGCATGAAATGTTCCCTTGGTATCTGTAATTTTCTTGAAAAGATCTCTAGTCTTTCCCATTCTGTTGTTTTCCTCTATTTCTTTGCCTTGATCACTGAGAAAGGCTTTCTTATCTCGCCTTGGTATTCTTTGGAACTCTGCATTCAGATGCTTATATATTTCCTTTTCTCCTTTGCTTTTTGCTTCTCTTCTTATATTTCATTGTTATTGTTTTTCAGTAGCTAAGTTGTGTCTGAGTCTTTGTGACCCCATGGACTGCAACACGCCGGGCTTCCCTGTCCTTCCTTGTTTCCTGGAGTATGATCAAACTCATGTTGATAGAGTGGTGATGCCAGCCAACTGTCTCATGCTGTGTTTTCCCCTTCTCCTCTTGTCCTCAGTCTTCCCCAGTATCAGGGTCATTTCCAGTGATTTGGCTCTTCACATTAGATGGCCAAACTGTGGGAGCTTCAGCTTTCCCATCAGTTCTTCCAATGCATATTCAGGGTTGATTTCCTTTAGGATTAACTGGTTTTTCTACTTGCAGTTCAAGGGACTCTCAAGAGTCTTCTCTAACATGAAAGTTCAAAAGCATCAATTCTTTGGCACTAATCCTTCTTTATGATCTAACTCTTACATCCATACACTCTGGAAAAACCACAGCTTTGACTATTACTGACGTTTGTTGGCAGCAAAGAGATGTCTCTGTTTTTCAATATACTGTTTAGGTTTGCCATAGCTTTTCTTCCAAGGAGTGAGCATCAGTCTTTAGATGGAACCAAAAAATACTAGCCTCATATTAAATTGGCAAGTGTAGAGAAAAACAAAATAAAATAATTTTTTGTTCAAATAGAGTTTTTTTTTTTTTCTAAAAACCTCATCACCTGAATTCTCTCTTTGCCTACTCTGAACTTCTTCACCTAATCTGAGTGTAGGTTTATTTATATTGGCAACATGTTTCAGGGACCAATGGCAATTCCTTTTTTTAATCACTTACTTTAGTGCATGCTTCTCAATGGTAAATATATGAATGACACTGAGAATAACTGAGAATCACATTAATACATTCATGCATGGTGTCATGTTCATTTTTGAGGACCTTGCAATGAACACTGCAAGATAAAAAGGCCAAGTACTGGTTTCATATCCATCTATTTTAGGTATGGTGGATGAATATCTCTATCAAATCCAGCTCCTCCATAGTTTTTTTGAATGCTCTTGGGACATTTTCAACTCCTTCTTTAGCTGTGGTTACTCTCTGATGTTGATGGCATGACCAGATACTCTAATATACATGACCCATCACTTTCCCTACAACTCAACCTAATTTTACTTTTGAGATAACAATTGGAAACAATAAAAATATTTCTGATTGCTATCTCAAAATTAAAAACTTGAAAAGTGAACTCATTTCTGTGCCATCTCTGTGGTCCTCATTCTGTGAACTGTTCCCTATTTGACATCCGCATTTCTTCAGTCTTCAGATCCTGCTGGAGTTTATGAAATCACCTTGAATCTCTTTCCTTTGGCCTGTGCCCTCTGCATCGATTTATCCCAGACTCATCATTTCTATCTTAGACTAATATAACCATACTTTAAATATGTCTTTTTCTCTCTGTTTTATCCTTTGGCTTTATTTGCATCTCAGCATGCTGAGATGATTATTTTCTGTTTTTTTTTTTTTTTTTAATTTGTAGTTTCCACTGTGAACAGTGTAATGTCTGAGGTGCTTTTAAATTTGACTCTAGCACAGCTTTTTATCTTATCTCCCTGCCATGTATATTATGTCTGGACCAACCAGAACTTCTGGCTATGCCACACATGTCTCTCTCTCATACTTTGTGAATATAGTACTTGCTACATTACATACTTGTGATCTCTTACTTTCTTCAATAGACAATGGGTTCCTCAAAGACAGAGATACAGCCTTTGTTCCTGTTTGTATCCACTTTTAGGCAGTGTCGACAATAGAGCAGGTTTTGAATAAATACTGGTTGAAAACGACATGCACATTGAAAAAGCTTATATATTTATTTTTCAACTGGGAAAGGACTACACATTGAAGGAAGCAGGAATTTATCAAATGCCCTGATGATTTTTCTCCACTTGTGAGACATCAGTAATCATTGCCTTGTGTCATGGAAATTTATTTGCTGAAGAATTCTATGCCACGGTGACTGCCAGAAATTACAATGCTGAGAAAAATTACAAAAAGGACAATGTCACACCTTAACTATAAGTTTCTTCTTTTTCCTTTTTAAGTTTAGTCCTTAAGATATATCTAAATACATTTATACCATACTAATTTATGTTTTTAAAAAATCTTTTTGTAATTTTATGTTACCTCTAAAGCTTGGCTATCCTTGATAATTTGAAAAATCCCATACATATATAATAGGATGTTATATCCGCTGTCTGCCTGGGCATGAGGAAAGTAAATGTTCCATTTCAAAGTAAGGCTAAATTTCAGGACTTGTAAAAAGGTGATGATAAAAAATCTGTTTTATAATCCTGATTTGATTATCAACTTCTGCCTGTAATAAACTTTGGGGAACCAAGAGTGGAGTGGATATTGAGAGTGCTTTTGATAAGTTTTTGCTCTGTCGTGTGTCCCATCTCCCTTCAGAAGAGGAAAGCTTGGTACTCACTATCAAAATATAATTTCAGAAATTAAGAACATGATGTTCTATAAATATATTAATAGAATTTACATGTTTATTTAATTCATAAAGGAAGGAACCACCAGGATGTTTAAACTGGTTCAAAAACCTAAGTGCAAATGATGTGAAAATTGTAGATGGAAAAAAACCTACCAGTTAATATATTACCTCACAGAATCAGAGCTTTATGACTAGAAAATGATACTCACACAAAGGAATATTTTCCTAGAGGATAAGATAACCTTTAAGTGGGCTTTTAGAGTGTATCTGAAATGACATGTAGTTATTCCTTTAAATGATTTCCAAGTTTCAGACAGTGTCTACTAACTGTCCCTGACCATCATTTCAAGATAGCATATTCAAAAGCAGAGACATTACTTTGCCTACTAAGGTCCATCTAGTCAAGGCTATGGTTTTTCCAGTGGTCATGTATGGATGTGAGAGTTGGACTGTGAAGAAGGCTGAGCGCCGAAGAACTGATGCTTTTGAACTGTGGTGTTGGAGAAGACTTTTGAGAGTCCCTCGGACTGCAAGGAGATCCAACCAATCCATTCTGAAGGAGATCAGCCCTGGGATTTCTTTGGAAGGAATGATGCTAAAGCTGAAACTCCAGTACTTTGGCCACCTGATGTGAAGAGTTTACTCATTGGAAAAGACTCTGATGCTGGGAGGGATTGGGGGCAGGAAGAGAAGGGGACGACCAAGGATGAGATGGCTGGATGGCATCACTGACTCGATGGACGTGAGTCTGAGTGAACTCCGGGAGGTGGTGATGGACAGGGAGGCCTGGCGTGCTGCGATTCATGGGGTCGCCAAGAATCGGACATGACTGAGTGACTGAACTGAACTGAAGATGTACGTCAGTGGGTCCGTGCAGTTGGGGACGCAGTGGACTGGTTTTATATTCCATCTGAGGAGTCAGAAGTACAATTGCTAGGCTGGCAGTTTGCTGGTGTTTGAGGCAAAGAAAGATGACCATACTGGCTGTCCTGCATTCCCACAGTGTGGCAGGGAAAGTATGAAAGAGCATTTTCTGTAGGTCTGACATGGAACATGCAAAAATGTAAGAGAAAGTAAGTCATTTAAAATTCTCTCCAGGAGAACCACTGAGATCCTGCAGAGAGAAACAAGAATGATCAGTTGGTGCCTAGGCGTTCAGTAAGCAAAGGTCTAAGAATGCACGGCGTGCATCCAGAGCAAGGCAGGTAAGAGGTCCTCAGTGGATGTGGGGGGTGTGTGGATGTGGTCTCTGGGGAATGATATGCTTTCAAAACCTGTGAGGCTCACACCAGGCAAGGCAGGATTTTTTTGTTTTAACCCTTACCCTTTCCTGTGATCCTAACGTAGGCAATCAGTAAGACTAAAACATGAATGGATGGTGCAGAATGGAAACCCAAGCTTTTCTTAAGGGTTCTGTGACTCCAGGCTTTCCTGCATTCAGGAGGCCCAACCACTGTGAAAAAGAAAAGCCTTATTGCTAAGTCACATGTAGAGTTCTGACAATTATGTAGGGCTGAACCTTTTAATTACTCATCTAAAAGCTTTTATTACCTGTGAGGGACTAGGAAGTCCTGAGAACCGCCACAGCTTTCCTCTGGATAGTGCTAACCAAGTGCAAAATAATGTTACTTGATGAGTTGGGCTTGCTTAACGGAAATTATGTGTTTGTGTGGTGCGTATGTGTGTGTTTGTGTGTGTGTGAGAGAGAATGAATGTGTCTTTTTAAGCATGACCTTGCAGTTATTTTTTGAAATCAGTTAAGTCTGCGCTCTCAATTTCTCCACAGTTAATTTTTATTTTTTTAAATTGACTATCTCCAGTTCAGAAAACTTGCATTCAGATCTTGTCTTCAGATCAGCACAATAAAGCATGGATTTGCCAAAATCCTCAGGAATACCATTCCCTCCCTTGATACAGATGTGGCAGACTACCTGCAGAATACTGTGTCAGTTTTGCTGGTATGTCAGTTAAATGTACCCTGCTTCAGCAGAAAGGATATTCTCTCTCTAGAGGTGTTACTCCTTTTGCATGTTCAGTTTGTCACGAATCATGTTTTGAAAGACAAGCACATCTTATTTTTCACTTTACTGTGTAACTTGGTATGGGATTATTTTTTGGCTCTGTTTTGTTTTGCATAAGTGTGCATGAACTAAGATATTTTCCTAACTATAAGTACGATAATGTCCATCTAAAGTTTTTGAAAAGTGCCAGAATAATTGATACAATACTTTAATGAGTTTAATTTTCTGTTGCTCCATCAATATGTTGTAAACTCATTTTTGAAGTAAAACCAGTGCTGTACAGAAGTGATTAGGGTTTTTACACAACAGATTGCCCTAGATTGAGTTGGAATTGAAGTTTGTTTACTGCCCCCTCTGTCTGAATGCTTCTTGCCTTGACTGCTGCATGTCTTCCTTTATTATTCAGAGACTTTTCTGATAATCTAACCTAATTTGAACTCTTAATTATTTCCTATTTCTTGATCCTGCTTATTCTTCAAAGCCCCTGACCACTAATTATATGTTTGTTTATTGTCAAATAAAATGTACATTTGACAACAGGAGGGGCTGTGTTTTCTTCACAGCAGTATTTTTCAGAACCTGGAACAATGTTTTCAGGACCTGGAACTCAAGAAATATTTGTTGAATAAATAAATAAATGAATGGATGAATGAATGAAGAGAAGAATGCTGGATATAACTTTCTAGGCAATTCAAAGAGCATAGCTGCCTGAAAAATACAGTCCTGCACAAGAAACTTCTAGTAGTATTACACATTCACTTGAAATTTGTCATTGCACTAGATTTAAAGGAAGGACTTGGTAAATTTATACCATGAGCACTAAGATAACCACCATAGCTGCAAAATTACCACTATTTTTCAACCATTTAGCATCTACTGTGTTTTAGTGCTAAAAACTTAAATACATTGTTTCATTTAATCTTTCATGTTACATCATATGTGGGCTAAACCAATGGTTACCTCATATAACTAGTTAAACTGGGCCTTACAACTCACTCAAGATCCCACAGCAGGTGAATTGTGGCAGGACCAGGACTCAAACTCAACTCTCCCCTCATTTCTAAGCCCAGTCATAGCGGCATGGCTATCACTGTCTTTTCTCATCTATGCTGGTTATAATCTTATACAGTTGAATCTACCAAGTGAAAACATTTGATGTGTTCTTAACTAGGTATTGACAGGCACATTAATGTGGAAAGCAGTGGTGCAAGAGTTAGTATTTCAGCTATTGCTTAGTAGTTGAGATTATTAGTCCAGTTATAAGATACAGTGTGGATAAACTTAGACATGTTTTAGACTGACTGCAGAACAAACCCTTGATGGCTCAGACGGTAAAGAGTTTGCCTGCAATGCAGGAGATCTGGGTTCAATCCCTGGGGTGGGAAGATCCCCAGAGGAGGGCATGGCAACTCACTCCAGTATTCTTGCCTGGAGAATCCCCATAGACAGAGGAGCCTGGGGAGCTATATTGTCCATGGGGTCGCAAAGAGTTGGACATGAATGAGAGACTAAGCCCAGCTCAGCAGAACAAACCAGACATCCCACTTGTAAAGTAAAAACAGAGATTAAAAACTACAGCATATTTAGGAAGCCAAAAATAAGTTCACCATGAGTGACTCTCTGGAAGGGAAAAGTTGAAAAGTGTGTTGATTCTCTCTCTCTCAACTATTACACCCCCGCCCCCATGTGTCGTATATTTGATATAAGGAAAAGAGCGTTTTAGGCTTGTCAAAGACTTAGATTCTAGTATGTATGTGAGAGTTCTAAACTGCTTGGGTTAACTCTTCGTGGGTCTGCCATTTGCTAGCTCTGTAATTTTGTGCTGTTATTCAAACTTTCTAGAATATAGCAGGGGCTCAGTGTTAGCCGACTGTTACCCACTCGGGCACAAAGCTTCCAGCACCTGCCCTTTCCCTTTTCTCTTTCTCTTCCGCTCTCTCCTTCTTCCTCCTATTCTAAAGGGCTCCCTTGCTCCCTCTGCGGGCCGACGGCCACAGCACTAAGCCTTTTGGTTGCTATGGGTACCGAGGTAACGCGGTAACCAAGGAGACCAAGGCGGAAGCTTTGGGCTGCCGGCTGCGGCTTGCTAGGGTGACGCCGACGTCTGGGGGCTCCAGGTGGGTCGGCCGGTTGCGGTGGCGGCGGGCGGTGGGCTTCGCAGTCGGCTTAGCGGGCAGCGCGCTGGGTCTGGGTGGTGCAGGAGCGGGCGGGACCGCAGGAAAGGAGACTGGACTGCGGGGAAGCTGGGGGGCGGGGAGAGAGGGGGGTGCAGGCCCAGCAGGTGTTAGTTGAGCCCCTTCCGTGTGTCTTACACTGGGCCAAGCACGCGGGCTGCAGGAAGTGGCCTGACTTCCGGAGTTGAGCGTCTTTTCTCCAAACAAAAGACCTGTCAGGCAGTGATGCTATTGGATTCACGAACGAGGGTGAACCCCAGATAGTGAAACTTGGGGCTTCTTCACATCACTTGTACCCTTTCTATAACGCAGACTGAAGAATGAAGTCTTTTGAATCTTGAAAAATTTGGTGCCCTGACAAATCATTTTCACACCCCTTTTGTAACCTTCCTTCTGCTTGGGCAGCCACATGCAGGCACTTCATTCTTAGAAGTCAGCTCTTCCCAAGTGAAGATCTTGGTGAGGGGTGATAGATTCCTGAGAAGTCTGAAGCTGTGGAAGTTTTTTCTTCCTCCAGTCAGCGTTAGAGGAGCTCACATATATACGTTCACTTACATGTGTTTATATATGCAGAGGTAGCAAGACGTTAAAAAAATACAAAGTCGGCTATCCAGGATTAGAACTATGCTAACTATGTTTATGGAAGACGAAACACACACACACACACACACATACACACACACACGCCTACCTCTGCTTCCCTCTAGCACCTTGTCTAGAGTGCCAGAGGTCTGTCCTGACCTCCCATAGTATTGCCAACTGTGTCACAAATTAATTATTTGAAAGAATCTTGATCCTTTGTTTATTTCCTTCAAATCACTTAATACTTCCCACAATTACTTTCTTTAAAATTTTTTCCTACCTCCATCAGAGTGTAAGTTTAATGAGGGTTAGTACTATCCTTGCCTGGTTCACTTTGTTCCTCAGTGCTTTACCTGGTATATGACACATGGAAAAAAGAAAACAAAATGATCTGTTGAAGTAGAAAAGAGGGTGTGTTTGTATTAATTTTTTTTCCCATTGGGTAGATTATTCATTGACTTTAAAGCAGTGGGAAAAAATTAAATACTAAAAACTAGCACATTATTGGAGAAGGCAATGGCATCCCACTCCAGTACTCTTGCCTGGAAAATCCATGGACGGAGGAGCCTAGTAGGCTGCAGTCCATGGGGTCACTAAGAGTCGGACAGGACTGAGTAACTTCACTTTCACTTTTCACTTTCATGCATTGGAGAAGGAAATGGCAACCCACTCCAGTGTTCTTGCCTGGAGAATCCCAGGGACGGGGGAGCCTGGTGGGCTGCTGTCTATGGGGTCACACAGAGTCGGACACGACTGAAGCGACTTAGCAGCAGCAGCACATTATTACTGATAGTACACTGTGGGCACTCTACTAATTGCTGGGGATTCAAAGTTCAATGGTAGGTCTGCCTTCAAATATTTGGAATACTTGGGGAAATAACCTTTATATAAGCAAAGCAGCAAATAAATAAATAACACAAGACAGCATATAGTAGCAAATGGGTGTAATACAATTTATTACACATGTTCTTACAGGAGAGAATCTCACTTCTAATGGAAGAAACCTTCATGATAGAGGTGGCCTTTGAACTGGGCACTGACAAAATAAAGGTTGGTGAGCTGAAAAAGTGGAAAATAATGCATAAGGCTTAGGAATATTGGAATGTATAATGGAGGATCTTAACTACTAAGCAGAGTAGCTAGGTATTTTTCCCCTGTGTTTAGGGTGAACTATTTAGAGACTAAATACATGGGAGCAATTTGACATGCACTAGGGTTTCAGTGGTGTCTAAATAACTTGCTGTAAAATTTAGAAAATAGTTTTGGTCAAACAGTTCTTTTTATGACAGGTTAGGAAAATAATGCATAAGGCTTAGGAATATTGGAATGTATAATGGAGGATCTTAACTACTAAGCAGAGTAGCTAGGTATTTTTCCCCTGTGTTTAGGGTGAACTATTTAGAGACTAAATACATGGGAGCAATTTGACATGCACTAGGGTTTCAGTGGTGTCTAAATAACTTGCTGTAAAATTTAGAAAATAGTTTTGGTCAAACAGTTCTTTTTATGACAGGTTTGAGTCTGAGTGAACTCCGGGAGTTGGTGATGGACCAGGAGGCCTGGCGTGCTGTGATTCATGGGGTCGCAAAGAGTCGGACACGACTGAGCGACTGAACTGAAGTGTACAATAGTGGGAAAAATTTGAATGATATAGATTAGTTATTTTAAGTTGTAGATTTTAAATCCAAAGAGGATCTAACAGGACTGAGAATAAAATCATAATTTCTGGTTTGTCACCAATCTTTGATGGGTGCCTTAATTTTTCCAGGCCTGAAAGATATTCACAAGAGAACATCTTGGATAACAGTGGCATGTATGAGAATGGATGGGAGAAATAGACTATCAATATATAAAAGGACTTAAGTTTCTAAAAGGTATGGTTTATAAAGTTATAACATTATATGTAATCATATAAAGTTTTGGTTGATATAGAGGTAATAATAATTATATATTACTTTATTATTGTGCCTTTCAAATGACTTTTTAAGCTCCAGAAGAGTTTAAGTCTGACCCAGAGGCTCATTATGTTAAAAATAGACTTGAAATCAGAGCAGCTATGAATAAAGCAGAGCCTTGCTGCTCCCCTCACTTACTTCTCAAGGTAGTTTCTAAGCCTACGCCCATCCCTGAGCCCTGAACTCTCTGAAGCCCTTTAGGAGCTCACAGCTTTATAGCCACGAATCAGAGAGTTTTGTTCAATATTCTGCAAATTAGGAGGCAGGAGGCCCACAGCATCTTACACTGGATAAACAAAGAGGCTCAGACCCCTCTTACACAAAGGTCTCTTGAGTGTAAAAGATATTAAGAAGAGGTGGCAAGAATACACAGAAGAACTATACAAAAAGACCTTAAGGCTCAGATAACCATGATGGTGTGATCATTCACCTAGAGCCAGACATCCTGGAGTGCAAAGTGAAGTGGGCCTTAAGAAGTATCACTACGAACAAAGCTAGTGGAGGTGATGGAATTCCCAGCTGAGCTATTTCAAATCCTAAATGATGATGCTATGAAAGTGCTACCTGCAAATTTGGAAAACTCAGCAGTATCCACAGGAATGGAAAAGGTTGGTTTTCAAGCCAATCCCAAAGAAAGGCAGTGCCAAAGAATGTTCAGATTACTGCATAACTGCACTCATTTCATAGCCTTTCAGAGTGCCCTTCTGTTTACTAGATGGGATGCTTCCCAATTCATGAATGGCTGAACAAAGCCACTTAGATCTTCAAAGTTACTTGGTTGAATTTTTTTTAGCAGAGGTGAAGGGGGAGAAGTCCATGTTGAGGCTGTTGTCGGGGGTGAACAGCAGGGAATTGGAACAGGTGGAGGGGAAGGTGGAATAAGGGAAGAGCTTCTGGGGTTTGTCTGGAATAAGAACACAGAAGTGGGAAGGAAAAAGAGGATGTTTGAAGATAGAAAATTTGGGAAGGAGAGGAAAGAATATGAGAGCCTGTTAGTCTCAGTATCACAAGTTCATCACCACTAGTTAGGTAGAGGACACAGCAGTGTGTTTGAGCAATATGGAGAAGATTTGGAGCAATCATAATAGGAATAAAGGAAAGAAATTTAAACTCAGGATGGGGAGTGGGAAACTGGCCCTCAAAAGTACTCAGTACATAAAGATTTCTGATGACTTATTTAGAAACAGCTTTTTCTTATTGAATTGAGACAATAGATTTAAAATAGAAAATTATCTTTTGTAGCTTTTGAAGTCATGTTATTTTAAAACTCATCATTTTAAAATATAAAATTTCAGGGGCACTAGGGATAAGTTCCATATAAACCATTAGCATAATAAAGCTTATTTACATTTTATGGTAACTCAATTATATGCTGCGAAGTTTTCTGTTCCATTATTTTTCCAATGGTCGTACCATTTTATTAAATCATGTAAGGAAGTGGTTTAAAAGCAGTTCTGCCAAAATATTCAAATGTTGTGATTCAAGCCAATATTTCTGTTTGACTGAACCCTTTCAGATAATATAAAAGCCATTTATATTTATTGAATGGAACAAATGTTTGTTTCTTAGGGAAATTTTTTCCTTTCTCTGTTGTTGTTTTCTTTTTTTAATTTTCAGAGATGGAAGGCATTATATAAGCTGAAATGGTATTGCATCAAAATTATCCTTCATCAGTTTGTTTTATACCACTTATTTTTAATTGATGCTGGCAGCTTCTAGGTTGCTCACTGGTAAATTTGTTTTGCTGACTTAAGTATTTGGAGATTGTTTCATGAAGTCTGGAGAGCATTACAAATCCTGAACTTGTATTTTAGGAGGTCATGGCTTATAGAAAAGTGGGAAGGTAAAGAATAGTATTGTTTTATTGAAGACTTTATAAGTTAGGCAGAAAGTAAATTTTCATATTAAGAATATACATATATATGTTTTGTATACTCCTTAGAATTATGTTATGTGACTTTTTGTACCATTTAATTTTCTTCACAAGAAGGGAAAATTTTCTGTGCTTAAAAGACAGTCTTATCAGTTGGTTAACTGAATTATGTAATGTGAGGGATGCTGAGTGTTGGGGTTTGAAGGAGTCAATCAGTTCATTACAGCTGGGAAACAGACATAGGAAATGGACACTGAGAAAAAACAAAGCGAAACAGGACTAGACTTAGATGTGGGGCCCAGATGGGCTTCCTATTCCCCTTTCTTCCAAGTGTAGCTGGTGAGACCACTGTGGTGGATAGATTGTGCCTACAGAGGGCTGTTTTCCTGCTATCCTCTTGAAAGACAGTGGCCCAATGTACACTGAGTGTACATTGGTCAGCCTTGCATTGCTGACCTACCCAGTGGCAAAGAGTGGGCAAAGGACATCAGGCTCTCAGCACAAGTCACGGAAAATTTGCTCCTTCTCCTGGAAGCCAGTGGGTAGGATCCATGTAGCTACAGTTTCTACCACTAGAGCAGAAGTTCATACTTTGTGAGCCTGCAAGAATGTGAGGACATAAAAGAAAGGTTCCACTTATACTAGGGAACTCAGTTCCTACATACCTCTAAGTGCCACACTGCACAAAGTATTACAGTCAGGAATCATTTATCTGGGTTATTTCTTCTTTTAGTCCTCTGATTTATTGAAAATGGATTTGATAGAAAGAGAAGGACAGTTATCCATAAAGTCATGAGAAGCACAATATTATGTATCAGCTAGCTTTTAACATGTTGAGAGAGGATAATGCAGCGTGAGACAAGACACTGCTTTATGTCTTTCTCCCTTCTTTCCTTCTCTTCTTTTCTACTTCCCTTTCTCACTGCCACTGATGAGGCAGGTAGCAAATCCATGAACCTCTGTGCCTTGTGCCTAAGCCCAAAGTTCATTTCTAGACTTGAGTAACTGGGCCATGGGGTAACAGTTGCCCATAAAAAAGGACAAAGATGCTTTGTTTTTTAACTTGAGAAAAAATGTCACTTTATGAATTTGTTGCCCAAATTTTTGTTGACAGAACATGATCTGGTGACTACATCAAGCACTCACAAATGATGCTCAGTTGAACTGACTTTTCTCCTATCTGATCTCCTGGCTCCAGATTGTTGTTGTTGTTTAGTTGCTAAGTCATCTCTGACTCTTTGTGACCCCCTGGACTGTAGCTCACCCGGCTTCTCTGTCCGTGGGATTCACAGGCAAGAGTACTAGAGTAGGTTGCCATTTCCTTCTCCAGGGGATTGTCTCAACCCAGGAATTAAAACCTGCATTGGCAGGTGGATTCTTTACCTCTGTGCCACCAGGGAAGCCTGGCTTCCAGATTCAGTTCAGTTCAGTTCAGTCGCTCAGTCGTGTCTGACTCTTTGCGACCCCATGAATCACAGCACGCCAGGCCTCCCTGTCCATCACCAACTCCCGGAGTTCACTCAGACTCATGTCCATCAAGTCAGTGATGCCATCCAGCCATCTCATCCTCAGTCGTCCCCTTCTCCTCCTGCCCCCAATCCCTCCCAGCATCAGAGTCTTTTCCAATGAGTCAACTCTTCGCATGAGGTGGCCAAAGTACTGGAGTTTCAGCTTTAGCATCATTCCTTCCAAAGAAATCCCAGGGCTGATCTCCTTCAGAATGGACTGGTTGGATCTCCTTGCAGTCCAAGGGACTCTCAAGAGTCTTCTCCAACACCACAGTTCAAAAGCATCAACTCTTCGGCGGTCAGCCTTCTTCACAGTCCAACTCTCACATCCATACATGACTATGGAAAAACCATAGCCTTGACTAGGCGGACCTTAGTCGGCAAAGTAATGTCTCTGCTTTTGAATATGCTGTCTAGGTTGGTCATAACTTTTTTTCCAAGGAGTAAGCATCTTTTAATTTCATGGCTGCAGTCACCATCTGCAGTGATTTCCTCTTCTACAGTTCACCAAGGAAAGCTAGTAAATTATATGGAAAAGCAAGAAAAGGCTAATAAAAAGTTCAGATGGATACCTTGGGTTGGGTGTGTGGGAGTGGTCAGCTGTGGAGATTGGGGAGGTCTTATGGTGCCTCAAAGGCACTGGTAGAAATTTTAAAATTGGGTGTTATGTATAAGCTCATTCATTTTAATTGATATTTTTCTACTTTTCACCAGTATTATTTATACCTTTTTATAAATATTTCATTTGAAGTTATAAAAGTAATTTAAATTATGAATATGAATCTTACCATTTATATTGTGCAATGCCAGTTTTCAATGCATTTAACTCAAAATGGAAGCTCCAGAATAGCATAATTTTATTTCGTATGTGTATATGTATTTTGTTTTTAGTAGATCAGTGGAAATGTTGTATAAAATGATCTCAATTGTTTTCATTTCACTTCTTGAGACTGTTACATTCTACCAATGCTCTTCAGCTTACTGATGAGTAAGGAAGAACTGAAAGGAAAGGGAATTATAGGTTTTTTTCCTTCTGTGTCATCGTTTTCAGTGAGTTTGTCTAATAGAGGGAAGTAACTCATGTATGAAAGAATATGATGAAGTTCTTCAATCTTGTTTTGTAAAATGCTGCTGCTTTCTTTTTGCACTGAAAGTAAGCTCTGGCTAATATGGAAAACATGGCCTCTTGGGGTTGTCATTTATTCTGTTTTAAATATAACATTCTTACTTTGTACTCACGTTGAATCTCATAGAATTATCACACATTTTAGGTCCACTGGAATGCTATGCTGATGGGCATCATAAATGCTATACAGAAAATGAAGTTTGTATTTCTTCTGCTCATGTATATGGTCATTGTACCATTGGGCTTCTCTTACAAAATACAAGCTCAAAGATAAAATTATTAAGAACTTCAAAACGGCAAGTACAGAACATTAAACCAAACCTGTTAAATCTGTTGAGTACAGGGCCTTTGTGACTGAATAGGTTACACACCTGAAGAGGTATCTGCTCATAGCCCTGATGAGGATTCTGATTGGCTCAGGCTGGGTCAGGCATGGATCCCTGGACATATCCTTTAGTCCAGTGTATGGAGCACTCTGGCCAGGCCTAGCTCACCTGTCCACAAATGGAGCAAAAAACAAGGTATTGTCAGTTTTCTCAGCTAGCAGTAGTAGGGGAGTTGGATCTCCTCAAAAGATCCAACAATAGGCAAACAACAGATGTTAACTGTTGCTCTACATCTATCTGCTTCACTTTCATCTCCTGCCCCTGTTTTAATCCTTAAACACCCGACGCTGTTGCCTCAGGGACCTTTTTGTCATTCCTAAGATATCCCAGGTTCTGGCATGACTTTGCTTTTGCACACATTCTTCTTCTTCTTCTGGAATTCTGGAAAAGTTTTACTAATTCCTTAACACTCAGTTCAAATTCACTTTCTCTGTGGAGTCTTCTCTGACGTCCTCTGGCTGAATAGTTTCTCACACCTTAAACATTTACAGTTTTTGTTTGTTTTTGAGTCACAACACCATCACTTCTATTCCAAAGCATCTGTATTCTTGTCTACTTCTCTTCCTAGCCTCTGTACTCCTCGGGAGCAGGGACTGTCTTATCCTTTTTTTCGGTGTTCAGTGTAAAGCAAATGCCTGTTACATAGTATGTCTTGGATAAGTGGTGAATAAAACACAATGAAAAGCTGATGTCATAAAATAATATTTTCAAGCTGCCTTCTCTAATATTAAACTGATACCCCCAAAGGATAAATGAATCCTGTGTTTGAGATATCACTGGGAGCATAAGAGAATTTTCAGTTTCTTTTTTCTCAAGTACTGGGCTGTGTTTTGAAAACTCTTAGAAGAGACCAATTAAGTGCAAAACTCAGAGAAGTAGTATTTTTTAATTCAGATAAATTTCCAAGAGTCTTTTCCTAAGATCAAGCATGCTGTCTGGGGGTCAGTCCTTGATTACTGTCTGCTGATAGGCAGTAGACACCATTTTCCTCCTTACTCACTGGGCAGATAATCCTGGGGTTTTGGGAACTCAAGAGCTACATGTGTCGTGAATATGAGACTGGTCATGCATCACCTCTTATCATGATATTCATCCTCACATAATTATGCTCTATTGTAATAGCACTAGCTAGAGGTGCAGGAAACAAATGATATGACCCTGTTCTCACCTTGAGATCCCCTTTCTGGGTCTATATATTTAGAAGCTCCATTCCAGTACATGTCAAGATGAAGGAGCTGCTGCTAAGAATTCTGCCTTTGGAAAATTTGCTCCAGGGAAGGAGCAGCCATTGGAAAAATGTAGGTAATCTCCTAATGTTAGAAACAGGCTAAGCTGAAAGTGTAGAAACCCCTCTGGAACTTAATACATGTAATTCCTGGACTCCAACAGGAAGGATAAAATATGGAACTAAAATATACAAGATGAAATTGGCAACAATTAAAATTATATCAAAATAAATTTGAAAATCAGTTATTTATAAGAAAATGGAGTGAATTAGTATAAAGAATAAAACAATAAAAAGAAATATGATCATGCAGAATTGTGAGAAGAAACCTCTATTGCCTCAATATCTCTGTTTTCTTAGCTAAATCTTGATCTATTTCTGCCCACTATACTTTAGGTTTAATCTTTAAATCTTGACTGTTCTCCAAGGAAATGAAACATATACAGATCATTTTTATGCAGTTGTACTTAAAATATTGTTTTCTCTGGATAAATCATCCTACTAGCTATTACTTTCAGTTTGACATTGTATTAAAGTTTTGAACTTGTTTTCTACGGCTCCATATTGTTGAAAACAAGCTGATAAAAGAAAATCTTAAATATAAACTGAAATGCAGTATATAATTGAGAGATTGCTGGAATTTTAAAAACATATAAAAATTGAGCAAGTCATGTGTGGGCTCCCACATTTCTAGTCCTGAATACTTTTTTTGTCAATTTATTGATTCATAAAATGTTCACCATCCATCATACATATAAGAAAACTGTAAACTATGATTAATTCTCCTTGTAAGCATTATATTTGATTGGTCAGGGTGCTGTATCATCATAGAATAATTAATCACTTAAATCAATATTGAATTGAGATATATGGTTAGGATATCTAAAAACACTCTGTCTCTAATCATTATTTGGTGGTTTTTCTAATCCTGCAAGAAGATGAATGTCGTATTAGCTAATGATATCTGATTCAGGGCATCTTGTAACTAACAGCTCCCAAGGAGAGAAAGTGCACTAATGGAAGTTGTTATAAAGGGTAAAGGAAAGAATATGACAGAAAAAATTAAAGGTGCCAGAAAAAATAGGCTTTAAATTGAGAGTAATGAATGTGAAGTTTTGCTCTTGCATGGCAACAATAATCTGTCACCTCCCACACCCTTATTGGATGAAAAAAACTAATTGGCCTCAGAGATAACATCTGCTAAAAATTGTAGTGTCAGAATAACAGGTGGTTAGAAATGTGTTAAAAAAGCACCTTAATTAAACTGATATCCATGAATTCTCAAAACTTTAAAACTTCCTATTAAATGATCACTTACACTTGAAGAAATGTGTGGCTGTTTTGTAAACTGGAGATTAAATTCAAATACATTAAAAAACTGTCATTGACTTAAATTGAGAATAAAAAACTCATATTTTAGTCTTTCGGTAATTTACAACTCAAAAAAGAATTCATAACCGGAGACTTCTTTGGGGGTAAACGTTGAGACGAACAGTTAAATGCTCGTGGGCTTTGTATATCCATGTGTATGTGAAATGTGTGCTTGTGTGCGCAGTCACTTCAGCCATTTCAGACTCTGTGATCCTACGAATTGCAGCCTGCCAGGTTCCTCTGTTGATGGGATTCACCAGGCAAGAATACTGGAGTGGGTTTCCATGCCCTCTCCAAGGGGATCTTCCTAACCCAGGAATTGAAGTTGGGTCTCTTGCATTGCAGGTGAAGTCTTTACTGCTGAGCCACTGGGAAAGCCTGTATGTGGAGAACATATAATTAAATATTCAACATTGTTCTACCATTATTAAATTTAACATATATATGAACACCAGAAATACAATAATGGGTTTCTACTTTCAAGTGTGGCCTCATTTAACCTGGCCTTTTTCTTCTCAGTTCAGTTTAGTTCAGTCACTCAGTCATGTCCAACTCTTTGCGACCCTATGAATCGCAGCACGCNCAACTGAGCGACTGAACTGGACTGAACTGAACTGAACTGAATAATGAGCAATATTAATCATCTTTTCATGTGTGTTTTGACCATCTGTCTATTGGTGGGAATGCACACTGGTGCAGTCATTATGGAAAACAGTATGGAGATTCCATAAAAAACTAGGAATAAATCTACCATGACCCAGGAATTCCTCTACTGGGCATATACCCTGAGAAAACCACAATTGTAAAAGACACATGTACCTCAGTGTTCATTGGAGTAATATTTACAATAGTCAGCACATAGACGCAACCTAGATGTCCATGAGAGATGAATGGATAAAGAAGTTATGATGCTTTTATACAATGGAATGTTAGTCAGCCGTAAAAAGGAAAGTGTTTGAGTCAATTGTAGTGGGGTAAATGAACCTAGAGCCTCTTATACAGAGTGAAGTCAGAAAAACAAGTATATGATAACACATATATATGGAATCTAGAAAAATGGTACTGATGAACCTAGCAGAGAACAGACTTGTGGACACAACAGGGGAAGGTGAGGGTGGGATGAATTAAGAAAGTAGTATTGCGATACATACACTATTATGTGTGAAATACTGGCAAGTTGCTAAATAACACAGGGAGCCCAGCCTGGTGATCTGTGATGACCTAGAGGCGTAGAATGGGAAGAGTGGGAAGGGAGGCTCAGGAGGGAAGGGACATACACATATAATTATGACTAATTTGCATTGTTGGATGACCAAAATCAACACAACACTGTACTGACTTTTCACCAATTAAAAAATAAATAAAATGAGAAACAAAAACAAACAAAATGCATGAACCATTCTGGGTCATATTGTGTATATGTCTCTGGGGGAGAACAAAGTTGAGGACAGAAAAATGATGCAGTCTAATAAATCAGGTAACGAGAAAACTTTCCAAGCAACTCCTGAACTTTTGGTATTAAGTTATAAGAAAAAAATATTGATCAAAGGACATATGGGATTATGAGGTTTGCTTAATAGTTTATCTGTATTCCCCTGGTTCTGTTAGGAGACTAAAGTTTTGTGCTTTGCTATTCTTCCTGCTCGCATTGTTAAAGCCTTGTTGTCCCAAGAAAGGTGACTAACTCTCTCTTGGTTTTAGGAAAGGAAATAGGCAGAACAGCATGACTCACAATTATAATTTTCCTTTTTTCTTCATGCAAGAAAATTGACTCGTGTGTGACTTGATAAAACATTTAATTGAGAAGAGGCCTTACTAATTGCATTCAGTGAAGTGAAATGCCCACTGAATAAGCCTATTTATTGGTTAAGTAACATTATCAGCAGAGCTCTAATTCTGAATTATCTTACCCTAATGAAATTTACAGATTTTTCTTTCATTTATTTCAGTCTTCATGTATCCATTCAGCTTTATGCATAATGTACATACACATATAAAATTGTATTGTATATATCAATGCATAAATGAAACTAAGGCAATTTAAGTTATTGTAATTAATCAGACATTAATTTGGGGGATTTTTTTAAATGATAATGATAATGATTACATTATGGAACTTTTCATGGAAAACCTACTGACAGTAGATTGAGGATTTGGTAGTTGGATTTCTGATAAAAACCAAGAAAGGATATATAGAATATGTTACTCTATGTTCTAGAATTTTTTAAAAGATATCTTTTGTAGCCTCTGTTTGATAGAAATGAGACGAAAGTTTTACCTACAAAGAAAGGATAGGAGCAAACCAAATTTGGTTTTTCATTCCTGTGATTTCTTTAGTTCTCTTTGACACTGATTCCAGCTTTGAAATACAGGACTGAGGGGTGGAGAAATGAGTCTGAGTTTGATGTCTCTCCTAGTACTTTCTCCTTTCAGAATGTCCCACGGTATTGTCTTTATTTGTGTGATTTTTCCCTTTGATTGTGAGTTCTTTGAGGGAAGAAACCATGTCTTATTTACCACTGTGACTTTAGGACTCGCAATATGCATCAGAAAGGAGCAGCTGAATAACTGTTGATTGAAGGCACAAATAAACCTAGTCTTATGATGGAGCCATTACGTTACTTACAATGTAAAATTATTTTGTATAATTCCATTTTGGAATTCTCTTCAAAGAATAAATTCCTTCAGAATTTTTCCAAAGTAGTAAAAATCTACCCTTCCAGGCTCGATTTGATTTCTGGAGGCAGAGTAATTTGAAACTAGATTTGAGTGAACAGAATAATTGCTCCTCCTGGACAGTACCATTTTTAGTTTTGAATGAGGAATAGCAAAGTAGATTTGTTTGTTTGCGAACTCAGCAGACAGTCTCAAAAGAGACATTCCAAAAATGTTTTGATCAGTAGTTGCATCATTGAAATTATAAAATAATCCCCCAGAGATTTGATTCATTCGATTGTGTGGACTTTAATGTTACAATAGATTTACATTTGATTACTCTTATTTTATTACACTTGATATACTATTTACTCAGGGTTGCGAAGATCCCCTGGAGAAGGGAAAGGCTACCCACTCCCAGTATTCTGGCTAGGAAAATTCCATGGACTGTTTGGTCCATGGGGTCACAAAGAGTAGGACATGACTGAGCGACTTTCACTTCACTCACTCCTATTCTGATGCCGTCTCTCCTGAGTCTTTGAGCAAAGCTTCCAGATTTATTTCCTGTTCTTCCTTATAAAATTTTCATACTGAATTAAGTAAGTCAGACAAAGAAGGAGAAATATCATACAACATCCTTTATACGTGGAATCTAAAAAGAAATGATACAAATGAACTTACTTACAAAACAGAAAGACCTACAGACTTGGAGAACTAACTTATGGTTTCAGGGGTGGAGAACGGATGGGAGAAAGGGATAGTCGGGGAGTTTGAGATGGATATATACACACTGCTGTGTTTAAAATGGATAACCAACAAGGACCTACTGTATAGCGCATGGAGCTCTGTGCAGTGTTGTGTGGTGGCCTGGATGGGATGGAGTTTGGGGGAGAATGGTTACACGTATATATGCGGCTGGGTCCCTTCGCTGCTCACCTGAGAGTGTCACAACATTGTTTGTTAATCGGCTATACTTCAGTGCAAAATAGAAAGTTAAAAAAAAAGTTTTATCAGGGTCTCTCATTAGCTACATTCAGTATTCTGCATTCCAAATACTTTAATTAGGCACTTAAGTCACCCATACTGGGCCTCAGCCTACGTTTCCAAATTTACACCTACTTTCCCCTCTCCATTCAAGAGCTGCTTTCCCCCCGCAGTGAGGAAAGTTCATCCAATCCACATGTTCATATATTAGCCTCCTTTCACATTAAAGCCCCAGGTTAAATGCTAGCCAGCTTGATCTCTTCTTTGGCTCCCTTCTTATATCTGTAAATTTTATAGCCTTTGTAATTCCTACCTTGTTTTAGGGTGTTTATATATAGGTCTTTTGTGCCCTGTTTGACTCTACACTATGTGAGCCAGAAAGCAGATCTTCTCCTTGAGTCCTTCATATCTCTCAGTTTAGTGCTGTGTGTATAATAGAGCCTGAATAAATATTTGTAGGGGTTATGAGCACATATATAAAATGAAGGTATCAGATAGTTTGAGCATTTATACTATGGACTCTATGATATTGCCTCTTATATTTAAGAGTGTCTGAACTTTGAATATTTTCATTCATGTAAAAATCTAATAATTGTGCATATGCTGTGCTTAGTTGCTCAGTTGCGTCCAACTCTCTTGTGACCCCATAGACTGCAGCCCGCCAGGTGCCTCTGTCCTTGGGGATTCTCCAGGCAAGAATACTGGAGTGGTTGCCATGCCCTCTTCCAGGGGATCTTCCCAACCCAGGGATCGAACCCAGGTCTCCAACATTGTGGGTGGATTCTTTACCGAGTCACCATGGAAGCCCAATCGTTGTGCATGCAGTTCAGTAATTCAGCGTTACAGAGTAAATGATTCTAGAATCCCGAATAACTAGGATACTCAGGAAATAGGGTGTTCTGAATAACTTAATTTTCTGGTTAACTTGGAGTTAGGCAAAAAAATCTTTTTTTTTGTTTCATTTCTTGTTGAAAAATTCTTTCTAAATATGCTAATTTCTGATTGTAGGGATAGTATTGTTACAGTTTTTTGATAAATGAGATTATTAGACTGCCTTAGGGTGATTACTGCATACCCTAATTCTTATTTTACATTATCATATATATATATATACACACACAAAGTTTTTGAGCTTGAATTGTGTTTCTAAGGTTCTTTTCACTATATTTAGTTCTGGATTTTATTTTTGGCTGGGAACAAATATCTGATAGATATTTTTGTAATCTTAATCATAGAAAGAGTCAGAATATGTGTTTTTTTTGTTTTAATGAATTTATTCTTCACTTTCAGTTGAATATTTCCACAGTCTTGTGCTTTGTATTTTGGTAAAATTTTCGTTTCATCAGATATGTTATAGCTATAGCTATATTAGTATGTAAATATTTGTATAACTTATATTTAGCATATATAATAATTTCTTGTTGCTTAACCTTTGATTTGACCTCTTCTCTCAAAATTATTTCTAGTTTAAAGGTTTTCCTGAATTATATTTTGTTTCAAATTTGTAATGTAATCGTTTTACCTCTGAAGTAATTCTTTTGCCTTTATTTCTTTTTCAGAAGTTTTCAAAAATCACAATAATTTTTAGGTAATACTAAGAAAATCATGAACACCAAAGACTTTGTGGTTCTTCCATGGGGAAAACCTGGAAATTCTGTAAAGCTAAAATATAAGTAAGTGCATATATGTTTATTACTTAAGTAGAAGCAGTTGCTAACGTTTCTATATATTATAATTTAAATACTTTTCACGTGAAACTGTTAGAGTTGAAGTTAAATTTTGTCAATTCTCATCTCCATTTTCTTCGCATTGCTCTATTTTTGTAAGAGAGTAGGTTTGAAATATTATAAATCTATCATGGTTTAAAATGAGGACTAAAAATATTTATGGCACAAGAATCTATGTGAATTGGGATCATCAACTATTGAAGCAATTTAACAGAGTTACCAATTTTACTAACACTTATTCAAAATTATAAAAGAATCACCCTGAAGAACTGAAAGAAATTGAATTTGAGAGAGACTGTCAAGGTGAGAAACCTTTAAACAGGGAAAAGAAATCACTAACTACACTGAGCCTTGACTAGACGGACCTTTGTTGGCAAAGTAATGTCTCTGCTTTTGAATATGCTATCTAGGTTGGTCATAACTTTCCTTCCAAGGAGTAAACGTCTTTTAATTTCATGGCTGCAATCACCATCTGCAGCGATTTCCGATCCCCCAAAAATAAAGTCTGACACTGTTTCCACTGTTTCCCCATCTATTTCCCATGAAGTGATGGGACCAGATGCCATGATCTTCGTTTTCTGAATGTTGAGCTTTAAGCCAACTTTTTCACTCTCCTCTTTCACTTTCATCAAGAGGCTTTTTAGTTCCTCTTCACTTTCTGCCATAAGGGTGGTGTCATCTGCATATCTGAGGTTATTGATATTTCTCCCGGCAATCTTGATTCCAGCTTGTGCTTCTTCCAGCCCAGCGTTTCTTATCATGTACTCTGCATATAAGTTAAATAAGCAGGGTGACAATATACAGCCTTGACATACTCCTTTTCCTATTTGGAACCAGTCTGTTGTTCCATGTCCAGTTCTAACTGTTGCTTCCTGACCTGCATACACGCTTCTCAAGAGGCAGGTCAGGTAATGTAATGTATCGATTTCAGTGCTACTCTCTCAGTGTGTATACCTATGGCTGATTCATGCTGATGCATGGCAGAAACCAACATAACATTGTAAAGCAATTATCCTCTCAATAAAAAGTTCTAATGAGGTGGATGAAACTGGAGCCTATTATACAGAGTGAAGTAAGCCAGAAAGAAAAACTCCAATACAGTATACTAATGCATATATATGGACTTTAGAAAGATGGTAACGATAACCCTGTATGCAAGACAGCAAAAGAGACACAGATGTATAGAACAGTCTTTTGGACTCTGTGGGAGAGGGAGAGGGTGGGATGATTTGGGAGAATGGCACTGAGACATGTATAATATCATACATGAAAAGAATCGCCAGTCCAGGTTCGATATGATACTGGATGCTTGGGGCTGGTGCACTGGGACGATCCAGAGGGATGGTACGGGGAGGGAGGAGGGAGGGGGGATTCAGGATGAGGAATACGTGTATACCCATGGCAGATTCATGCTGATGTATGACAAAACCAATACAATATTGTAAAGTAATTAACCTTCAATTAAAATAAATAAATTTATATTAAAAAAAGAAAGAAATTAAAAAAAATATATAAAATATATCAATGACTACCCTTGCACTTTGCAATGTTAAAGGACATAACGTTGAATCAGTTTTCCTAGGAAGGGTACCTTCTGTCCTAGATTGCCTGGAAGATGCATTCAGCCTGAACCAAGCAATTCTGGGTATTGTGGGAATTTCAGGACTTGTAGGGGTACCAAAGGGTTCAATGTACTCTTCCCCTTTGAGGTTATCTAGAGTCACTGGAAATTTCCAAGGCCTTCCTCTCAAATATTATTCAGGACCAGCCAACATGGGCTATGGGCAGAGTATTGATTTTTTAATTTTAGTTTCTGAGTTCCTTGATCCAGATCAATAGTACTGTGCTTACTTAGTGTCTTTAGAGCCTTCCTAACTCTCAGTTCACCTTTGAGATATTGTGTGTGAAAGCGTTGTGTCAACTGGAAGATGTTATATGGCATTATCATTATTAGGTTTATTAGTTTTCGGTAGGTAATGGAGCTATCTAATTGCTAGTATTGCCAATTTTCTTTTTTTTAATGCAAAAGAAATGGGCCATACATTTTGGTGATCTGTTTTAAGTCTGTGTGTATTTACCTTTAAACATTCATTCAACATTTGTTAAGTACACATATTCTACACACTGTGCTAAGGAATGATGGATACAAAAGAAGGAAGTCACAGTCTTTGCCCTCAGGTAGCTTGTGGAGGAGGTAAATATATAAAACTGTATCTTCAAAGTCATGTGAAACATGGTGTGATATTAAAGCACAGGCAGTTATGAGAACATAGCCCAAACTGCTAGGGCAGAGGTGAGGAGGTCTTCAAGTTTTGCCTGAAAGACGCAGTTACTTGGGAGGTTACTGGGTGAAATGTGTGCAAAGGCACACAGACACGTAGTCTGGGACCTTTCAGGCATAGCCAGTTCACTAAGATTTATAGAACAAAATTGGAGAGAACTGCGTCGCCTAGTTAATAAATTAACTCGTATGCCACACTAAGGAGTTTAGGATTTGTCTTGGAGATGAGAGGGAGCCCTGTTCCCTGGCCTGTATGTCTCCTTGATTCACCCATGATTCACCACCTATAGAGAGTAGGCTTGAATCCCCCATTCTAAGGTCATTGCTCTGGAGTTTCTTTTCTTGCCCTTTCCTTGTTCTAAGTTTTTTTTAATTTGACGTTGTCTTCACAATTGTCTTAATGTTGTCTGACATGTTAGAGTTCTCCAACTCCTCTCTCTGGTTCCCAGCCTCCACACAGTTAGTGGGTTGTTTCTGCCTCTCAGCTTTGCTGTGTTGACATGGTCTCTGTAGGATCAACTTCAGCTGCCCTTCTGCATCTGCTGTCTCCAGGAGGAATCTTCTATCCTATTCCAGATCCACAGAATCCCACAGATTCAATTTGACCACTTGGTCAGGAAGCCAGTTCCTTTTTTACCACAGTGAGAACTTCCAGAACATTAAAATTTTGTAAGGAAATAAGTGACACAGGCACATTTGTGCTTTTGAACTCTTCATCTGGAGGCCATGTAGAAAGTGTTGTAAGCCACTGAGACTTTGGGCCAGTAATTCTGAACTGTGCCCACAGCCTGCCCCAGAGTGACCTCGTTCAGGAAACAGCTCCTAGGGTTAGCTCAGGTTCCTTCCTTTTCCCTTCCCTGGTCAGTCTTTAAGTCCAGTTAATTTTGTTTCCTTATAGTTCTTGAATGTTGCCATTTTTGTCCCCACTGTCTCCATCTAGTCAGACCAGCACAATATTAGGATTATGGAAACAGTCTCCTAACTGGCTTCCTTACTCTCAGCTTTGCACCCTCTAATTAATATTCCATTATACAGCCAGAGTGATGGTTCTTAAATGAAAATCTGATCAATTCTCAATTCTCTTAAAGCTTTTTAAAGATTCTTACTGCTCATGGAGTACAAATCCGTTTCTCGTCATGGCCATAGTGCCTCATGATGCGGCCACTGTCCACCTTAGCAGTTCCATTTCCTGTCACTTTCCCCTTTTGCTTAACATCTGGGGACGTGGAACTCCTAGTTCCTGGACCCATACACCACTCTTTTCTACTTGTGCCTGCACTTCTCTTTCTTCCTGGAATACTGCTCTCACCACCTCCCGTTGACCGGCTATGTCCTCTCATCCCTTAGGGCTCAGCTTAGTCTTCACTCCCTTCAGAAGCAGCTCCGATCCCCCCAGGGGCTAGGAATACTGGGGACGTGGAACTCCTAGTTCCTGGACCCATACACCACTCTTTTCTACTTGTGCCTGCACTTCTCTTTCTTCCTGGAATACTGCTCTCACCACCTCCCGTTGACCGGCTATGTCCTCTCATCCCTTAGGGCTCAGCTTAGTCTTCACTCCCTTCAGAAGCAGCTCCGATCCCCCCAGGGGCTAGGAATGTGCCCTTACATGCTCAGGTGTCTCCCTGTACTTTTTCAATGAAATCATCATTACACTATACTTCAGTTACCTTCATGCTTGTCTGTGTTCCTTTCTATAATGGAAGCTCCATTGGGTCTCATATCCTGTCACTTACAAGTGCTTGTTTGTAGTTAGGGCTGAGTTACTCCTTGTGGAACAAATATAATGAAAATAATGCCTCTCTTTCTCAGTTTCTTCACCCACTTCTCTGAACCCTCTGTAGAGCTTTTGCCTCTTCTTACTTTCCATTTATCTCCCTGGACTTGGGGTCATATCTTTGACTTACTTGCTCTTTAGTGACTACTCGCTACCTGTGAATTGTTTCCCTTTCTTATCTTCTTTATTTCTATTTTGGTTCCTTGCCATAGCACACATACCCAAGTAGCCCACATTGCTTAATTATAGTAAAGCACCAATGCAATAATGAAGAGATTTAAACTCATGACAGACAATGGAAGCTGGAGAACTAGGTTGGTTTACTTCTACGAAACAGCGAGAGTGAGTGACTAATGCTGAGAAGGGACCAGAGTTGTAAGACAAAGGAAATCAATCTGTCAAAAGCCTGATGAGATTCAGACATTATTACAGAACTTTTTGTACAGGACTCTGTTAGAGGGCTCTGCTCTATCTCAGAAAGTTTGCTTTCTGTTGTTTTCCTTTGTGGAAACAATCAGTAGTGCTTGCCTCAGTTTCCATTTATCCCTTTGATGGCTCCTCAACCAAAACTCTTAACAGGTGCTTTTTTTCCTAATAGGCTCCAAGCAAACTCTTCTCTCTTTCTTTCTTTTGTATTGTACATACATGGCATAAAGGTAGAAATTTATTGAAGTTTTCCAAGATGATTTATTTAGCAAAAATATGTATTATGCCTATACAGAATAGTTGTTTTAAGCACTGTGATTCAAACTACTTGAATCCTTTGAAGGCGGTATGGAAATTAGAAAATGATTTTTAGTTTATTTTCTATTTGTGTGTCATGGATATTTGTGCATATATAAAGACATAGCTCATGCATAAAGTGAATATGATCTGAAACTTCTAGCAATGTTATATGAAAAATAAAAGTCCAAAATTTAAAGTTGTACCTTGCTTGAGGAGAATATTAAATGATGGCAAATGCTAGCTTTAGAAACTGTATTAAAAAGACAAAAAAGGAAGTAGTTAAAATATGCTATCACATTTTTATTACTCCTAATTTTAATTAATTTTTTTATTAAGGAAAAATAGGACTATAAAATTATTTTGCCTTTTTTCTTTTTTTGGGGAGGGGGAAGGGTTTGCTTGTTTACCTCAAATAAAATTTTACATTTAAGTCATCTGCACTTAAATCTTGTTCAGAAATGCTCAAGAACTGAGAATGGAGAAAGTACAACTAGAGTTGGAGAACCAAGAGATGGAAAAGAAGCTACAAGAGTTCCAATCAACAAGGAACAAAGAAAAGGAAGAACAAAGGTGAGTGACACTTTTAAAGAATTTTAGAGAAATAAACTGATTTCCTTATTATAAGCTGAGGTCCTTATGTCAAGAACTGTTTTATGTTTATGTCAAGAACTTCCAGTTCTTTCCCGGTGACTCAGACAGTAAAGAATCTACCTGTAATGCAGGAAAGCCGGTTTCGATCCCTGGGTCAGGAAGATCCCCTGGAGAAGGGAATGGCAACTGACTCGAGTATTTTTGCTGGAGAATTTCATGAACAGGAGCCTGGCAAGCTACAGTCCCTGGGGTAGCAAAGAGTCAAACATGACTGAGCGACTAACACGTTCACTTTATTTTTTCCTTCCAGTGATGATCTGTCCTGAATGAATCCTTTTTGGATTTTACTGATGAACAAGCAATATTAAATTGCCCCTCATTTTTCTAATTGTGTTCCCTTCCTCTGCACCTTATTTGGTCTTGCATGCGTGTATGCTAAGTCGCTTCAGTTGTGTCCGACTCTCTGAGACTCTATGGACTATAGCCCCTCAGGCTCCTCTGTCCGTAGGATTCTCCAGGCAAGAATGCTGGAGTGGGTTTGCCATGCCCTCCTCAAGGGACCTTCCCAACCGAGGGATCAAACCCACGTCTTTCATGTCTCCTGCATTGACAGGCGTTTTCTTTACCACTAGTGCCGCCTAGGAAGCCCACACTTTCTTATTTCTCTTTTTACAGTACCCTTCTTAACCATTTATAGTTTGGAATGTTGGGGCTTCCCAGGTGGCTCAAAGAATCTGTCTGCCAATGCAGGAGGCATGAAAGACGTAGGTTTGACCCGTGGGTTGGGAAGATCCCCTGGGGTAGGGAATGGCAACCTGCTCCAGTATTCTTTCTTGGAAAATTCCATGGACAGAGTAGCCTGGTGGGCAGGCTACAGTCCATGGGGTCACAAAAAGTTGGAAACAACCGAATGACTGAGCACCCACATATTGAGAAGAGCAGTGCAGAGTTTCTCTTTGCTCCCATAAAAGTGCCATCAGCAGGTGATTGCCAGTTTATAAGCAGCATACTTTTATGTGTTAAAAGACTCTTGGGATAGGGATTTACAGGCACACAGATAAGAGTTTTCAGACCCTCTATGTTTGAAATATTGTTAGCAAATATGCGTTAGCTCAAATTTTACTAGTGAGAACTCTCTAATAATTATGCTTGCATACCTGTACTAACTTTATGGAGAATTTTGCTTTGTTGTAAAAATAGTAAATATAATTACAATCAAGTATAACTGATAGTTATATAGTGGAAATGATCTCTTCTTCTTTCCAGGCTGACTCCCAGCCCATTTTGCAGTACCTCTTTTAATAATTAAAATGTTTGTCCCTACAAATGTCTTTGTACAAGCCTGTATATATACGTGTGTGTGTGTGTGTATGTGTATGTATGTGTGTAGGTTTGTATTTGACATGTCTTTTACATTTTTACAATTTAGGTCATCTGTAAAAATATGTGAATGGATTCACATTCTACTTGCTATTTTTGCTACTCTTTCCGCATCAGCACACGGTGATCTCATTGTTTTAATGAGTGCATAATATTTCTTTGTGTGGACATAATAGCACTTATTTTTCAGATCTTTATTAAGTTTTTAGTATTTTGTGATTATATATGCTGTCATGAATATGCTTCTACATGTATTTTTGCTTATACATGTAAGAGTATCTAAGGGATAAATTGCTACACTTGCAATTTTAGATCAGAGAATATGGCAGCTTACCTTTAGGTAGATACTGGAGAATTTTCTTTCCAATAGACTGCAAAAGTGTCTAACTTTTTTCCTGTAGAAAATGAGGTTGCATTCATATACTTTTGGTGTTGCTAAAAGTCTGGTAGCCAGACCATGTCTATTCAGTTTGCTTTGTTTAGTAGTCAGGTGATGATCATCAAATATCTGTGAAGGACCTTCTGAACTATTAAAGAAAATTCAAAAGTTTATTATAGTTTCAGTAGTATTTATCTTTAGAGAATGAGTCTTTGAAAAAAATGTTTATGACAGAGCTAAGTTACTTGAGTTGTGTCTGACTTTTTGCAACTGTATGAACTGTAGCACCTACTAAGCTCCTCTGTCCATGGGGATTCTCCAGGCAAGAATACTGGAGTGGGTTGTCATGCCCTCCTCCAGGGGATCTTTCCAACCCAGGTATCAAACCAACGCCTCTTATGTCTCTTGCATTGGCAGGCAGGTTCTTTACCACTAGTGCCACCTGGAAGCCTTCATGACATACACACATCTAATAAGCAGAGCATTGGCTTTTTTTTTTTTTAAGAAAAACTAATTTTATATTGGAGAGCATTGGTTTAATCAAAGATATTTCAATGAGGTACATCATCCCAGGTGACAAAGTTTATTGTGTGTCTTGGTGTTCTTATCCTAGTGATCCAATGGCCAGTTCTCTCGTTTTTATTGTTATTTTTTGGGTTTTGGGTTTTTGTTTTCTTTTTATTTTTTATTTTGTAAACTTCACTGCTTTGGACTTTGTTTGGGCTCCTCAGGGGACCAAGAATATATCTGTGAAACAGAGTTCCTGAAATTAGCCCCCCAAGTGTAAGTTTCCATTAGTGGAGGAACCTTTTCTAGATGTTTTCAAAAATGTTCTAAAGCTTGGCTGGGTTTTCAGAATACTAAAATGCTTTTCTAAGGTCACATAGATAGTAAATGTTATAGCCCAAATGAGAACCTGCCACTCACTGGTCAGGAAGATGGAAGTTTGGTTTTCCAGTCTTGGTTTTATTGTTTATTATCTCTGTGACCTTGGGCAACGTTTTTTCTCATTATTGTTTAAAATGGGACTTGGGCTCCCTGCTCTGTTGACTTCAGAGGATTTTTTGAGGCTCAAATGAAAGTGCTTTGAAACTATAAAATGAAACCTTTTGCCTTCTTAGCCATCTCTGTTACCTTTCACTGTGGGAACTAATTTGAAGTCTTAATAAGGCATTCATCCCATAGTCGATCTGCTGAATTTGGGGGCATATTGCTTTGCTTCCTTTTTCTCTTTGCATTTGTGAACACTTAGCTTTTAAAACTACATGGCAATCTGTAAAATTTCTTATAAATCAGTAAAACTATCTTTAGTCATTGAAATGCCTTTAAAAATGAAATTCTTCATCTCCGTTTGGACATTTCCCTTTTATTCATTTCTTTTCAAACCTTCCAAATATAGTAGAGTTATATTTTAGAATTACTGAGGATATTGTGGCATTATTGATATTTCATTTTCATTTTGTGGTGGTCTGTTACATGTTAACAACTGAATTTCCATTTCCTGAAACAGGGAAATATATATTTGTTTTCATTAAAAGGAGAAATATATTTAGTAATTACATTTTGTCTTCCGTTGATATATATTGAAGGTCAAGTGGATATCATTGGAAATCTGGACAAGTGGGCAAATTGGGCAATCAATCATACACAATGTCACAAAATAAAGGAAATGTTATTAAGGTAAGAGAACACTATTTGATTCNAAGGAGAAATATATTTAGTAATTACATTTTGTCTTCCGTTGATATATATTGAAGGTCAAGTGGATATCATTGGAAATCTGGACAAGTGGGCAAATTGGGCAATCAATCATACACAATGTCACAAAATAAAGGAAATGTTATTAAGGTAAGAGAACACTATTTGATTCTCAAGCAGTTTGCTAAGAATATATAAATTATTTTTCAGATCTTGCCTTCCCTTCCATACTTAAGAACCAACAATTCTTATTTTTTAAAGCTTTGCATATTATTGGATTTTGATTAAATTTTATGGGTTAATATGCAACTTTCACTGTTCAGATATGTTTTTGTTTTTCATCTGCATGTTGAATTTTTCTAAATTCAGTTTCTCCTTTCAGTTCAGTTCTGATTTTCCAGTATGGGAAGTAGAACTACATAGTTCTGTATTAAAGTGAAAGTGAGGTTATTTGATATAACAAATGACAGACTTTTTCTGCCTTTTTATTGTATCACATTTATTTAATATATTCATGTTCTGCTTGAATAATAATTATTAAGTTGTTGATTCCATGTGTGAAGATACCCAAGGGAAAACTGCTTTAAAATTTCCCAGCTATAGAATTTCTTTATCTTTACTGTGTATTTTAAAAATGACATTACATTATATATAAGGTTAAAAGCAAAGGAGTATCCTTATGTAATGAAAACTGTTTTGCTTCTGTATTCTTTAGTACAAGATCCGTGACTTTGTAAGTTTTAACTTATATAGCTTTTTCCTTTTTATATACCTATCATTAAACTTTCATTGGACCAGTTGGCATCTACAAATATCTTATTCGGCACTTCTAGACTTTTTGGCTTTGAAAAGGCATTTTATTCTTTACTGTCTTTCTCTTACTGAGATATGTGACTTTAATTTTTGAGTTAAAAGTTTTATAATCCACTTTGCATTTTTCATTATCTTTCTGAGACATTGTTCCAGACTTTAGATGTTGTTGTAAATATATTAAAAGTGCTGACTCTTTGTGATTATTGATTTATTTATTTAATAGCATTTATAAGTTCCTTCTTTGTCTCATAGTGAATTGTCCTTGTTCTCAAGGAGATCCTTATGTAATGTAGAAGGCACATATGAAAATATCTATAGGAAAAGTCACTATGTAATTTTTGCCATTTAGTATGAATCATTTGTGCTTGGGAAATAATAGTTTACCTCTAAAATATTTGAGAGTGTGCTAGATATATTTGTTGGGAAAATTGATGAATAAGTCATAATGCCAGTTCCCATAAACCTCATAATTGAGTAGGAGGGTGAAAGCAAGGGGTAGGGTGGGGAGGCACAGAAGGTGGGAGATAAAGAAAGATTGGACAGGATGGGAGGAGGACTGAAAACCAGACTCCGAGTCTTGCCTTTTTTCACTGGGTGAATGGAATTCCCTAAGAGTTTTGAAGCCAAGTTTAACGTAATGATGTGTATTGGTTGATCTTCTCAATATCCAGTGCATTTGGCCTTTGTAAGTAGAGTATGGCAACCCACTCCAGTATTCTTGCCTGGAGAATCCCATGGACGGAGGAGCCTGGTGGGCTACAGTCCACGGGGTCGCAAAGAGTCGGACACGACTGAGCGACTTCACTTCACTCACTCACTAAGTAGAGTATAGAGCAAGTGATATTCACATTCTTTTGATCATGTACCATATCAATAAAGAATTAATTTTGAGAATGAACTTTCTATCCACAATTTTTTATTTGCTTATAATTTATTTATATGCATACTAATTTACTAATATGTCATGTGCATTGTAAAACAAAATATGGAAATTAATCAAGGATGATGTAAATATGAAGAGATGTTTCTTTTTCTTTCTTTGGTCTTCTCCTGAGCTCCCTCAGGCATGCATGTATGCTACTTTTGAGGCCACTGGTACAGAAACAGAGAGACTACTTATGAGACTATTAAAAGGTCAGATGAGAAGAGTTTGAATTAGAATGTAGTGGATGAAATATAAGGGAAACATGGAACCACATACAATGAGAAAGAAAAGGAGGAAATAAAATATATAAGTGATATTCCAGAATGAATTGCCTAGGAGGTATAATAAATAATGGAGCTGGAGAAAAATTTCTGGTATTTAGATTTAGGCTTCTTCCTTCCTTCCCTCTCTTTCTTTCCCCAGACCTATTGAAGTATGGTTGGCTAATAAAATTATATTTAAAGAGTACAACATGATAGTTTGATATACATATACACTGTGAATGGATTTCCCCCACTGAGTTAATTAACATATCCACATTTGCTTTATTTTTTATAAGAACATTTAAGTTCTACTCGTAACAAATTTCAAAGACTTGGAGTTTTGTTTGTACTCTAATGTGCTGGCTGAAGGTGAGAGAGTAAATGTGCCCCCTAAGAATTTATAAAAAAGGACAAGAAAGGTGTGAAGGATAAAGGGCAGGTATGAAGGATAAAGCTCAGAAAATATGGAGGCAAAGAAAACTTTAATATTTGCTCAAATGGCAACCCACTCCAGTACTCTTGCCTGGAGAATTCCATGGAGGGAGGAGCCTGCTAGGCTACAGTCCAAGGGATCACAAAGAGTCGGACACGACTGAATGACTTCACTTCACTTCACCTGTTTTTTACCAACCAACAGTGCTTTTCTTGTTTTATCTCTTTGAGTGCTTGGATCACTCTTAAGAGACAGTTGCTCTTTTCCACAGTTCCACAGATGAAGTAATTTAACACCAAAAAAGTTGAATAACTTGCTCATGTCAAAGGTCAGGGCCAAGATTTGGAATGCAGGTTTTCAGGCTAGTTCTAAGATAATTTGCCAGCCTCTAGCGAAAGGAGCCTGAGAAGAGAAAGAATGGGAGAAATAGAGTCAAAGTAATGCAATTTCATAGGAGATAAAAGTCAAAGAGAACATCTTTAGAAAAAAATGGAGAAGCCAACCTTGACTGATGCATTTGTAATGAAAAAAGTTGAATATAGTTTTATTCCGATGTTTTTCAGCTGGGGGCAGTTTTGTCCCCCAGGAGACATTTAGCCATGTCTGGACATACATTTTGCTTTCACCACCGAGAGGGATATTTTTGGCTAATGTTGTGTAATGGCTACAAGTCAGGAGCACTGCTGAACATTAGACAATGAGCTGGGCAGCCCTCATAACAGAGAATTATTTGGCCTAAAATAGTGGTACCAAGGTCACAGAATCCTGTGCTAGACAATATAAAGTCCTGACTCATCTAATTAGTTTTTTTTTTAATTTTTATTTTTACTTTATTTTACTTTACAGTACTGTATTGGTTTTGGCATACATTGACATGAATCCGTCATGGGTGTACATGGACTCCCAAACATGAACCACCCCCTCCACCTCCCACCCCACATCATCCCTCCGGATCATCCTCATACACCAGCCCCAAGCATCCTGCATCGAACATAGACTAGCGATTCGTTTCTTACATGATAGTATACATATTTCAATGCTATTCTCCCAAATCATCCCACCCTCTCCCTCTCCCTCAGAGTCCAAAAGTCTGCTCTACACATCTGTGTCTCTTTTGCTGTCTTGCATACAGGGTCCTCATTACCATCTTTCTAAATTCCATATATATGTGTTAGTATACTGTATTGGTGTTTTTCTTTCTGGCTTACTTCACTCTGTATAATCGGTTCCAGTTTCATCCATCTTATTAGAACTGATTCAAATGTATTCTTTTTAATGGCTGAGTAATA
>SJYX01013404.1:132640-190713 GCA_006410675.1 Oreotragus oreotragus
CTCTTGCCTGGAAAATCCAATGGATGGAGTAGCCTGGTGGGCTGCAGTCCATGGGGTCGCTAACAGTCAGACAGACCGAGCGACTTCACTTTCACTTTTCTCTTTCATGCATTGGAGAAGGAAATGGCAACCCACTCCAGTTTTCTTGCCTGGAGAATCCCAGGGATGGGGGAGCCTGGTGGGCTGCCGTCTATGGGGTCACACAGAGTTGGACATGACTGAAGTGACTTAGGAGCAGCAGCAGCAGCAAGCTAGCAGTTTGTTCATTGAAATATTGCATGCAGTTTGATTCATTTGAAGTAAATATGGCTGTACTCACAGAGCTGAAAAATATTCACAAGAACAAGAACAAGCTACAATATGTCCCTAATAAGGGGTTCATTCTGCTTTAGTATGTCCATTCTGCCCAGGTAGCCTATAACCACATGTTTCAATATATCCTTAAGGTAATAATATTGGAGAATTTGGTTATGAAAAATGGGATTAAATTATCTGTAACTTGTATAACACTGCCAGTTTAGAAATAAAAGTGTTATTCACATTAAAAATGATTATTTCAATTCTATTTTCTAGTCTGCTGTGTTTGGTACATAGCATCTGAGCATCTCTTTAAAGAATGTGAGAAAACAAATGCTCTTTGAAGCAAAACCACTGGATTTACTGAGAATAATTAGGCCTAAATTTTCAAAGATGACTGCAGTGGTACAAGCTGTAGACATACAGGCAACCATTGTTCTCATAANTGTGAGAAAACAAATGCTCTTTGAAGCAAAACCACTGGATTTACTGAGAATAATTAGGCCTAAATTTTCAAAGATGACTGCAGTGGTACAAGCTGTAGACATACAGGCAACCATTGTTCTCATAATCTCATGTGCGAATTGGGCAATTGAACATGGAAATAGAAAATTGAAAATAAGGCATGAATTGACAGTGTGTGTGTAAGTGTGCACCATGCTCTGTGAATGTCTTTGTACTTCAGATCTTGGCTTTAATAAGATAGAAGCAGGTACTTGCAATCAGCAAGTCTGTTTCATTTCTTAAAATCTGAGTATCCAAGGATTTTAGGCAATTATTTATTTGAAATACCTAGCCATAATTCTTACATACTCAATTTTTTTGGCTACACCTTGGGAAAGTCCAGAGTAACAAATAATATATTTGAAAAAGGCTATGTCTATGATGCTTAAATGCATAGTTTTCTAAACTGGGCAAATACAGATAATAATGTTAGCTTTTTACAGTTTTGTGAGCAGAATAGCTCAGTCAGAATTCAGTTTAGATTCAGTCTACACAAATATTAGACTTTGTGTGTTTCAGAAAGATCAGAGATGGAAAAGGCATACTGAGCCTTTATAATATTTAAAAGCTAGTGCTTTCCTAAAATCATTTCATAGAGATGTGTAGCTTTTGATTAAAGATAATTTATGACATTTTCTTCTGAAAATTGGCTTATATATGTTTCGAAAATATATTTTCCTTTTGTGAATTTTCTCTTGATTTAATTGAAAGCTCTATATTTGCAGTAAAGATGATCTCCTATTATATTATTCTTTGAAAATGTTTGTTTTGTTCAAGATGCAGCAAAATGTTATGGCTTTATAGTATTTTTGTTAGTCACTTAAACTTTGAATTATACCTGAAAAATAGTATCTATTTTGTTAATACAGTTTTCTGCTGGAAAAGTGAAATTAAAATTACTGAAGGAGCAACTTCAAGGTAAACAGTTTACACTGTATTATTAGGTATTATAGATATAATTATTTTTTTAACCTTTGAATTACATAGAAAGTCGAAGTTCTAAGACTATTCATGCAGTATAATGACTCTAAACCCCAAAATGTTGACTCTTTATCTGTGATATTCAAAATATATTTTATCTGTTTTGGGGAAGGGCACTTATTTTATATCAAAAATCAACTTAGGATATGACTATAATAATAGTATTTTTGAAAGATAAGGACTTACATAGCATTGCTCCTTAAACTTTATTAATATAATATCTTAAACAGGAAGAAAATTCTAGGAGTATAAAATTGTAAATTGAAATTTTACTCTCGGAAATTAAAAGAACATTGATAATTGCTTTTAAAAAAGAATTTAAAAATAGCAAAAACAAATTTTGAATTTATGGTAATCCTAAAAGAAATGAGATTTTTAATATAGAGGATAAACATTTAATTTGAATAATTAAGATGCTTTGATAGAATATGTTCTAGAAATACATATAACATTTATTATAGAAGTTGTTCTGTATTGGCTTCAGTTTCATCTAGAAATGGGACAGAACGCTATAGGAATTCTATCCAAAGCAGTTTTTAACATTCTGTAATTTTATGTGTCTAGTTCGATTGAGCTTACAGCAGAATGTATATGGGTGGGTGTTTGTGGCCCCGTGGTCACAGGGGGTGGGAGGGAGACTGTGGGTTCCCCAGTCTACTGGGGAGATAGACTTGGCTACATGCCATTCTTATTGGGCACCTGATACGTATACACTATTTGAGAATATAGAACTGTGCATAATTTCCTTACTTTATCAATCAGAAAACTGAACATGTATTTTAATGTGATTGGTCTTTGTTTATTTTTCCTTTCAGGACCAGTGAAACAACCACTAAATTATAAAATGGCAAATTCTTCTGAAAGTGACAAACGCAAGATAAAAGGGAAGGTTTGCGGGCAGTGTGAGAACAAAGCTGCTCTGCTAGTACGTACACTGGGATAAAATCTTGGAGCAGATCTCTCACATGGCCTCATACACTTGTCCTGACTTAAGCTGCTTTGGTAGCCATGCACTTTTCCTTCATGACCCTTGCTAAGAGTGAATTGTGCAGGCTGCTGGGAAAGGCCAGTGCTAAATGANGTTTGCGGGCAGTGTGAGAACAAAGCTGCTCTGCTAGTACGTACACTGGGATAAAATCTTGGAGCAGATCTCTCACATGGCCTCATACACTTGTCCTGACTTAAGCTGCTTTGGTAGCCATGCACTTTTCCTTCATGACCCTTGCTAAGAGTGAATTGTGCAGGCTGCTGGGAAAGGCCAGTGCTAAATGATGCACTGAACCTCAGCTTCTCGTTCCTGTTTAAGAACATGACCTAACTCTTGTCCTCTCTCCCTTGAATCATGCCTATCAGCACACAAATATGCTGCATTGTTTCCCAAACCAAAGAAGAAATTCTTTTTTCCCCCCTGAACTTTCAACTCAGATACTTGGATGGATAATGAAAATCACTAATTTAACATGTTCAAAATTCAACTCTTCAGATCTCCCCAACAAATTTTTTCCTTACCAAGGTCTCATATCAATAAAGGTCAATTCAAACTACAGCTTTTTATAAAACTGGAACAGCTGAGTTGTACTGTCTAGTTCTGTGAGGCTGCCTCATTCATCAGTGCAACATTTATCATTCTTTAGTGTATGTTTATTTTCTGTTTACCTATGATGTAAACTTCATGAGCGTACAGATTATAGTTTTCTTTACTGCTCTGTGCCCACCACCTAGAATTATTCCTGCAATTTACTAGATACTCAGCCCATACTTGTTGAATGTGTTTATTTTTTTAGGGCTTCCCCAGTGGCTCAAAGGATAAAGAACCCGCTTGTAATTCAGAAGACATAGGAGATGTGGGCTCAGTCCCTGGGTTGGAAAGATCCCCCGGAGGAGGAAATGGCAATACATTCCAGTATTTTTGCTTGAATAATTCCATGGGCAGAGGAGCCTGGCAGGCTATAGTCCATGGGCCCACAAACAGTTGGACACGACTGAGTGACTAGGCACACACACAAGCACACACATTTCTTTAAAACGTTTCTGTTATTGAAGATGTTGTTATCATTGAGGCTAACTGAAAGAAAGATATCCAATATCTTTTGCAATTAAAATATCACACACACTTTGGAAGCAGTTTTTTCTCCAAAGAATGCAATGGTTATAACTAATATTTGTGGGTTACTATAACTAATATTTATTATAATTTCAGATAATTTAGCTGTAATCACTTCTGATTTAAGATTGTATTACTGGCCTTATTTCATGGCAATTTTAACTGAACTCAGAGATTTAGAATTCTTCCTAGTAAAGAGCTAATAATACTAAATGTAAAACCCTGGCTCTTGGTATAATGCTGTTACTATCATATAATACTTCTTTTCTTCTTACTGATGTAATGGTGAACAATAATTTGAGGAATTTTAGAAAGTTATACCTACCCAGAAATGTTTAGACAATATAAGCCAGTGCTGATATTCCTGAAGCTTGAAATATGACAGCTAAAAGGGATTTAAGGGCAGAACTGAATTGTTTGAACCCACTGTTCATGATCTGAAAATCATTTGGCTTAGGAGCTATGAGTCAATATTTCTTATGACTCCTTTTCTATGTTGAACACTGTATAAAGACCATGGAATCTGAAAAAAAAAAATGGCACATGTAGATAAGACTTGACTTGGAAATAAAAAATCTGTTTTTCCAGGGAGAAGGAAAAGCAAGCAAAGGACATTCCGGACAGTATACATGGCACCTGCTTTGGCTGGAAAGCAGATGAGTACTCCTTTTCTATGTTGAACACTGTATAAAGACCATGGAATTTGAAAAAAAAAATGGCACATGTAGATAAGACTTGACTTGGAAATAAAAAATCTGTTTTTCCAGGGAGAAGGAAAAGCAAGCAAAGGACATTCCGGACAGTATACATGGCACCTGCTTTGGCTGGAAAGCAGATGAGAGTGACAGTGTAGAGTGATTACAAAACTGATCTGCCTGAAAACTGTTGTAAATAGAAGCCAGGATTTAGGCTCTAACTTAAGAAACGATATTGTTTGCTTTTAAATGAAAATAACGCCCCATCATACTTTTAAAAGCACAATGTTATTATTATTTTTTAAATTTCAAGCTTGGCAAATGTAATGAACTCTGTAGTGTTGAATTCTAAGGTTACCTTATGTTCTTAGCTTCCATCATTCTAGATGGTCATGCTCACTGGAGAATCAGAGTCAACCTCTCTCTATCTTATGGCATGACCTTCATCAGGGAAGATCGTATAGAGATGGGAGGTAGGGATTAAAAGCTTGCCTTTTGGAGGTTGGCATTTCAACTTTACCTGTTTTTAGCTCTGTGACCTTTAGCAAATGGCTTAATTTTTTTATATTTCTGTTTTCTCATTTGTAAAATGGAATAAAATGGATAACAGTAGTCTAGACCTCAGAGTTATTGAAGATAATGGTTAATGCATGTGAAGTATTTAGCACTGTGCCTAGCACATTAAGAGAAGGTAGTAAATTGTGTGCCTTTTTTGTTGGCACATTTTATATATATTGTCTTCACATATATTGGTGGTAAAAATAAACCCCTCAATTTGCAGATTTCTTATTTTGAAAAGAAATTCCAGAGACTTTTGGCTGTTTCTTTATGGCAAAAGGGAAATGGATAGTTGAAAATTACTTATTAATTTGACAAATGTGGATAATTTAATTAAACTCAGATGGACTCTGAAGTCATAGCATAACTGACCCATCCTTGATCAAATTAAAAAGTGATATGCTAGAACTGCACTTGGGTATTCCATCGTTGATGAATCATCTGTGGTGGAATGAAGTCCTTATCTGTGTTTTTGCCAGCTATACAAACTGCCTAAAAAGATTTTCCAGTTGTTGGTCATTTTCCCCCATTTTTAAATCCATTATTTTAAATCCATTTTTTAAAATCCAGATATGCTTGTATAACAAAGTATATGAGTTTGCTCTGTGACTCCAGCTTTGATCTTCCAGTACAATATCCCTTTGGTTACTTTCATTAAAAATCTATTGTTAGCAAATATTTGGCCTAGAATTATATGCTCAAGGCTTCCCTTGTGGCTCAGGTGGTAAAGAGTCTGGCTGAATTGCAGGAGACCTGAGTTTGATCCCTGAGTTGGGAAAATCCCCGGAGAAGGAAATGGCAACCCAGTCCAGTACTCTTGCCTGGAAAATCCCATGGGTGGAGGAGCCTGGCAGGCTACAGTCCATGGGGTTGCAAAGAGTTGGACATGATTGAGCAACTTCACTTTCACTATATGCTCAGACTGACACTCAGTCATCTATATTACATTGCAAAAATGGTGCCCAATATTTATGAGACAGTCATTAAAATATCAGCTGGAATGTTGTAGAATACATTTTGAAACCATTAATACAACACTACTTCCCAACATGTATGTGAAATTATAGCTTTTAATTTTGTACTTAAAAATTATGGATTTAGTTGTTTGTATCTTCATTTATTTGAGACTATAGCTAATGAAACAAGAGTTGACAGGGTATAACCATTTCCTGTACCGGGGATAGTACTTATTTTTCTTCCACTAAAATTATAAATCCAATTTTGTGCAGTGATAATCACACTTGACAAATGCACTTGAATTTTGATAAATACTAGACCATGCCATCATTTGATATATTGGATTTATTTTATTGCAGATTTTATCAAGGTTTTCCCATAAATGATTAGTACTGCAATCAATGGTCAATGATTAATCATTAGTAATGTGGGTATGGGTAAGAGTTTAAGTTTTGAGTCAGACCCTGGGGTTGAAATCCTGGCTCCATTAGCTGTACGATTGGACAAATTCTCAATCATTATGTTCCTCTGTTGCCTCATCTTCACAATGGAGGTACAGTGATCATGCCAACCTTATGGGGTTCTTGTTAGAATTAAATGAGATGGAACATGTGAAGCCCTTAGAACAATGAGTAAGTGCTCCCCGAATGCTGTGAATATTGTTATTTGATTCGATTCTTCCTTTTTAGTTTCATTTTAGTTACATAAAATTAGTTACTCTTTTAACATTTTTTTGGGTAGTTTTCCTAACCATTTCATGTTTAATAAACATGGCTACATTATTGTAGGTAACTGCATCATCATATGGGAATTTGCAATACAATTTAAAAAAATTAATGGACTCCTTTTGAGTTTTATTTTATTTATTTTTCATTGAGCTATAGTTGATTTACAATGTTGTGTTAGTTTCAGGTATACAGCAAAGTGATTTAGTTAAATATATGTGTATATATATATACATTTAGTTATATATGTGTATATATATTTTTTCAGATTTTTCCCTTTATAGGTTATTAAAAATATGAGTGTAATCCTCTGTCTATACAGTAGGTCCTTGTTGGTTATCTATTTTATATATGGTAGTGTGTATCTGTTAGTTCCAAGCTCCTAATTTAACCTCTCACCTTCTCCTAAGTTTAGTCTACCTTTTTTCATCCATACACTCTAACCCCTTTTTACTCACTGTGTGGTCTGCATCCAGCAGCTGGTGGACATCACCTGGGAGCTTGTTAGAATGCAGGATCTCAATCCCATTTGGACTTCCCAAACCAGAGTGTGCCCTGTAGCTAATTCCCAGGAGATTCATATACATGGTGCAGTTTGAGAAGCGTCACCGCTGAATTGCACATCAGGCTACCACGAACCGAACGAGGCAGAAGACTCTGATCTGTCACTCCCCAGTCTGCTCCAGCGGCTTTATGCTTATCGTACCCTGATACAATGAGAAGAGGGAGGGGAGCGGATTGGTGGGCATCCTAAAGGGGGAGGCAATGAAAGAGAGCTGAAGGGAGTATGAGCTTCTAGACACAGGCTTCCTGACTATCTCCAAGTCTCGCGAGCTTCCTGACTATCTCCAAGTCTCGCGCTTTCTGATTTGTGCTGTCAGTTGTTTTCAACCTAGGCCAAACTCAAGGCAAGGAGGGCTGTTAGCCATTTGCACTATTTTTATCATACTGTAAGAGGCGTTGGGGTGCCTGTACATCTACACAGTAGTAATTACTCTTGCAGTAAAAATTTCATTTCTTTCTTCTCTTTCACTCTTGCTCAGCACCATCATAGGTAGAAGTATATCACATTTTCCGACTTGTCCACAAATTTAAAAAATTACATTTTAACAGCATGTAGCATTTGCTAGACAAATACACATTTGTGTATAGTCATTTCATCAGGCATAAGCATTGCTGACATGTTTTTTCTTGTACTTTTTTTTTTTTCCCCTTTGAGGAATCTTCTAAGTATGCTTTTAAAAATCACATTTTGAGAATCACCAGTGAAGCAGTGCCATTCAAAGAAGTCTGTGGGGATTTTTTGGAAACAAGTAATATATGCATCCTTTGAAACAAATTATGTCATGTAAATCCATACAGAAAGATGAACTTATAATGAAGTAGTTTTGAGTCAGAGATAACACTTACTTTTTACCAGGTTAAGAAATTTGATCTGAGGTTGCTGGGTTTTAAAAATTGTACATGCGTATATGCAACTAGCACTGAAGCCTACTTGCAGTTGTTGTATTTATTTTGTCATGAGAATAAAGTTTTCAAGTTAATTTTTCTCAGTTACATCTTAACTGGCACAAATGTTCTATTTTCTTGGGCTTCTCAATTTCTTGGTGTATAATTGGGTAAATAAGCAATGAGTTCTTTACGCATATGTTTTCTCAAAGTCATATTTTATGAGACTATGATTTTTCAATATCTTTTAAGGTATGCCTTGAATGTGGAGAAGATTATTGTTCAGGATGCTTTGCTAAAATCCACCAGAAGGGGGCACTAAAACTCCATAGAACAACTCTTCTGCAGGTATGCCATCTTAAAACGCTCTACTTGTAGTGTATAAAATGTTTCAACAGGAAGACATTTAAGACCTGTTTAATTATCTAGAGTTTAGGATGATTTGCATTAATTTCTAAAATTCTATTATGTACAGTCTTTACATGTAGCTTAAAATTACTTGACAACGGTAATCTGGATTTTATTCTGCTGTTTAAACTGTTCTTTAATATAGCTCCTGAAACACTTAGCTTGATTAGAATTTTTACATTAGGCATTCTAACTGTGAACTTGACATTTAAAACTTAGACAATATTTTTATCTATTGTGGTTTCAAATGAACACATGATTTGTTTTAAGTATTATTTCTATCTAGTTTATAAATAGAAATCTCTTACTTATGTTTATTTTAAAAAATAGTCTTTTATTTGTCTTCCCTCATTGTTGTTTAAATAAGCTTATTTCTCATGTTTTTACTTTTCCTCCTACATACCACCAGCATTTATTATCCTCATGTAATCATTTTTTTTTTAAATGCTTAAACTCAAACCCTGTCAGATGGCTTTAAGTTTCTAATACTTAAACAATAAATATGGCTAAATATAGACTTAACATTTTATGCCAGATATATTTGGTGATGCACTGGTTTGTCATAGATTTCACTTATTGTACAGAGTCAGTGCTAAGCAGTGACCCTACACAGATGAATACTACTAGGATCCTGCTTTTAAGGACCTGGAGATAAAAGTGAGAACCCAGGACATTGGGGTTAAGGGATTTAATATTATCTTGTATCACTGGTAGACTTCAATCATTACGTGTTGTTCAATATATATAAATATCAGTAGCTCTCACAGATGCTGAAGACCCGAATCATAACAGGCACAAAGCATAACACTGACCTTCTTTTTATCAGTATTTACCAAAGTCAGTTACTTACTTACTTTTGAGTTTAGAGCCTTCTGGTAGAAGTGATAGAGGGAAAACAAAAATCCACTGTCTATTCCCCTGCCTCAGGAAGTATCGTACAACTGGACAGTTATAGGAAATTAAAATGAATATACATAAAAGTGAGTGTAACAGTTAAATAGATAAATCATATATAATTTAACTAAAGGCACTCCACTGTGAGGGTAAGGAGTATAATCACCCCACTGTGAATTCACATTAGAATTTTCCATTCAGCGATTTATTCAGCATTATTTTCCTAATTGTCGGTCAGTAAATTTAGGCGCTGTGCTATCTGTACTGAGTATCAGTTCAGTTCAGTTCAGTCCTCAGTCAGGTCCGACTCTTTGTGACCCTATGGACTAAAACCCGCCAGGCTCCTCTGTCCATGGGATTTTTCAGGCAAGAATACTGGGCTGGGTTGCATTTTTCTCCTCCAGGGAATCTTCCTGACCCAGGAATCAAACCCCCATCTTGCCTCTTGTGTCTCCTGCATCGATCGGCAGGCAGATTCTTTTACCACTAGGCCACCCGGGAAGCCCTTCTTGCCTTTAATCAATCGTCCCATTGACTATCTGTCATTTCCTTACTATTTCTGTACATTGTTTAGTCCTTCGATTTTTTTTTTTTCTGTCATCTTGCTTTATTTTCTCCTTGTTTCCATCATTCTTCCCTGTGTGTTAAGGTAATGTTCTTGATGCTGTTATATGTTGACCTGGTGGTCAATGTTAAGCAGTGAGTATATATCTCTTTCTGCTTGGTGGTTTAGTCCTATTAATCAGCCATAGTATTTTTAATTCTTCACCATTTTTGGTAAAAGACATGCGACTCTTTTTGGTCACCTGTAATTCACATACTATTGTACATCAACTATATCTTAATTAAAAAATATACGTATTGTGGAAACAAAGAAAAAGAAGTAATGAGTTTTTTTAATTGACTGTTGAATTCATACCTAATCTGAGAATATATCTGAATATTAAGCAATACTATATAAAAAGCAAGCATTCTAAGCTAATGGCTGCTGTACTTTATATTATTTAACCTATGCTGGGATTTAAGAATGACCTGTTTTGAGTGTTGTAAACCATTTCAATCCCATCCTACAGATCAGTGAGTCTTTACAAAGTTCACAGTCAGCAGGGTCCATTTTGTTCTGCATGTCTTGTTTCATTTAAGAGATAAATCCCTAAAAAATATCGAAGGCAAACTACTACCATTTCCATGTTGAATAAATAATTTCAAAGGGTCTGTCTTTGGATTTACAATTGATTTATCCTTAGAAGTGATTTCAGCACAAGTTTATTTATTTTTTACCTTCTCTAAACCGCTGTGAAATAGTTAATTATCTGCAAAATAATGTGTAAATGCATAGAATTACTGAGGATAAAAATTCTACTTCTATATTTAGACTAAATTTTCAACAATAAAGGTTGAAATGAAAGATTTTTTCTACTGGGAAAGCCTCACATGGTGAAAAATAAGGTCTTAATATATCAGGAATTTGTATTTCCTTTTAACAACAAAAGATCAAGTAGAAGAGAACAAGGTTAATCAGAAATAAAGGAAAATAGGGGGCAAAACAGATGAAAGGCATTCCATTTTGAAGTATGACATGCACAAAGGGAGGCTGGATTGAGTAAATCATTACTATACTCTGGTATGTACATTTTAAAAATTGGAATGGAGATTTTCTTAACCAGAGGAGAAACCTTGGGAAGAGACTTGGTTAGTAATGAGACAAGAGATAATTGAAGTAGAATTTCCATGTTTTCTAGTATGAAGCATTTATGTTCATCCTTTTTATCTATAAGATAAGTCATGCCTATATAAATATGGATTATAAGTGGGAATATTTGTTCATTTGAACATACTTACAGGAGAATAATTACCAGGCAGAACCTCAGTTATCACCAGAATGCTATATGTTTTCTGACTTAGTGGTAGAGTGTTTTCTTTCGTTTGACAATGACCAGTATCAGCTTTTAGATTCACACTATCATTATTTGTTAATGTTTAGAGTAATACAGTATTTTTCGATCATAGCTAGTCATTTAGATAATAACATGGTTACTTACTTGATGATCTTAAGGTACCGATTTTAAATGCTATGTGCAGACATACTGTAGATGCTATGTTGTGACACCAGATCCTCCTCTTTAGAACTGAGAAACTCACTTCCCTATCCTCCTGGAATGTTTCTACAGGTAGATCATAGCAGAGTTTCTTCCCAGGAATTGCCTTTGCCCAAAGAGAATGCTGAGCTTCTCTTGTGGTTCAGCTTGTAAAGAATCCACCTTCAGTGAGGGAGACCTGGGTTTGATCCCTGGGTTGGGAAGATCCTCTGGAGAAGGGAAAGGCTGCCCACGCCAGTATTCTGGTCTGGAGAATTCCATAGACTGTATAGTCCTTGGGGTCTCCAAGAGTTGGACATGACTGAGTGACTTTCACACAAAGAGAACCGCCGCCTCCAAGTTTACACTGCATTTCTGGAGGCAGCCCATCCTCTGGTCAAATATCTGGTCTAGGTTAGGGCACAAATTCTCAGAAGCCCATTGCCTCAATTGAGGACAACTCAGATGGACTATTACAGCTCCTCTTTGGGGGTTGACAATTGCATCAAATTCAGCTTTCCTCTTTGCCCAGTTCTGCTCTCTCTACTCGCCCACAGCCCACAGGCATCATTCTCAGAGCACACCTCATTAGAAGTCAGGCAGGCAAATCTCAGAATTTGTTTCTTGGTGAACCTGATCTATGACGCTATGTAATGTAGAGTCAGATTATAGATGATTTCTGGCCAATTTTAGAATGTATTGAAATTTTTGAAGGGCAATATATCACATCTCTTTCTTCACCTTCCAGATTCTAAACCAACTGAGAAATAGGTATTAGAGTCAGAAGGTATAAATCAAAATATCAGTTCTATTATTGATGCAATCAGAATTCATGGTGTTTGGATAAATTCAGCTTACTGATGCTTCCTGAAGTTTAATTGTCCCTTCTCGGAGCCCTCATATTGTAGACATGTCCCTTTAGCAGGGCAGGCTCAGTCTCTAAGTCCTACTCTTTGTGACCCCATGAACTGTAGCCCACCTGATTCTTGTGTCCATGGGATTCTTCAGGCAACATTACTGGAGTGGGTTGCCATTTCCTCCTCCAGGGGATCTTCTCCACCCCAGGATCGAACCTAGGTCTCTATTGGCAGGCAGATTCTTTGCCACTGTGCCACCAGGGAAGATGGCACAGCAGGATTCACCCAGAAAAAGCCCTTAGTGGAGATCTAGATTGGAAAGCATCTTTCTCAGGGCAGGCAGCCCTTGGAGAAACCAGGATAGGCAGAGGTGAGCATGCTCTCTTTTTCTTCCCAAAGTCTCACAGACAAGAATGGAAGTAGAAGGATGGGGAGTACATGTTCCCTCAAATTAAAGTCTGGGTAATGTCAATATCTTGACATTATATAGCAATATATAAATTTACTATTTATGACTATATTAGCACTATACAAAAGAAAAAAATATTTAAAATATATACATATAAACAACCAAGTATTAAGTCAGTTTTTCTTTTCCTTCTGAAATATGAATAATTCCATATAATTTTGAACTTCTGTCAAAGGATTTTTTAAACTTTTCTTATTGACCATTTTCTCCTCTATATCTTCTGATAAATTTCAGATCTTCTAAGGAGAGGAACTATTTCTGTCTTGTTCATCACTGTATTCTTAGTGCTTAACATCATAGCTGGCATGTAAAAATCACATTTTTGAATGAATGAAAGAAAACATGAATAAATCCTGATGGATACAATCAAGCTCATGAAATAATTTAAGACTACATTTTAAGTGGCACAATTTCTTTTTCTCTGAATTTTGAAAACCAAAAAATTGCATAATTAATTACATGGTACATTAGTNTTTCTCAAGAGGCAGGTCAGGTGGTCTGATATTCCCGTCTCTTTCAGAATTTTCCACAGTTTATTGTGATCCACACAGTCAAAGGCTTTGGCATAGTCAATAAAGCAGAAATAGATGTTTTTCTAGAACTCTCTTTTTTGATGATCCAGAGGATGTTGGCAATTTGATCTCTGGTTCCTCTGCCTTTTCTAAAACCAGCTTGAACATCTGGAATTTCACGGTTCATGTACTGCTGAAGCCTGACCTGGAGAATTTTGAGCATTACTTTGCTAGCATGTGAGATGAGTGCAATTGTGCAGTAGCATGAGCATTCTTTCGCAATGCCTTTCTTTGGAATTGGAATGAAAACTGACCCTTTCCAGTCCTGTGGCCACTACTGAGTTTTCCAAATTTGCTGGCATATTGAGTACAGCACTTTCACAGCATCATCTTTTAGGATTTGAAATAGCTCAACTGGAGTTCCATCACCTCCACTAGCTTTGTTCGTAGTGATGCTTTCTAAGGTCCACTTGACTTCACATTCCAGGATGTCTGGCTCTAGGTGAATGATCACGCCCTCGTGATTATCTTAGCTCCCTAAGGCCCAATAAAAATAACTTAACCTTCTGAAAACTTTGAGGAAGGTGGCTTCTGACATGGCTTCCAATGAGGCTTGCCTTCTGGTATTTACTCCATTGTGTAATGCCCTCCCCATTGGTGGGGACTGGACCCAAGGATTTGGTTCTAATGAACAGAACATGGCAAAAGTGATGGGATGTCACTTCTAAGACTGCTAGAAAAGGCTGTGACTTCCATTCTGCTAGGGTACTCTCTCTCTGTCTTCCTTGGCCATTCCAGTGAAGCCAGCTGCCAAGTTCTGAGGTGCTACATGGAGAGACCCACATAGCAAGGAACTAAAGAAAGCCTGAGGCCGTGAGTGTGAGGAGAACTGAGTAGCTTTAGTTTAACAGCTTGTGAGATCTGAATGCTGACAACAACCATGTGGGTCACCTAGATCCTTCCCAGTCAGGCCGTGAGATTACTGCAGCTTGCGACACACCTGGAACCACAGGACTCAGCTAAGCTTTACTGAGATCCTTTATCCAAAGAAATGAAAATAATAACGAAAGTGAAAAGAAAGTGTTAGTTGCTCAATCATGTCTGACTCCTTGAGACCCTATGGACTGTATGTAGCCTGCCAGTCTCCTCTGTCCATGGAATTTTCCAGGTAAGAATACTGGAATGGATTGCCATTCCCTTCTCCAGGGGATCTTCCTAATCCAAGGATCAAACCGGGCCTCCCACATTTCAGTTAGATCCTTTACCATCTGAGCCACAGGGAAGCCTAGGGAAATAATAATAGTTTTAAGCTATTAAGTTTTGGAGTAATTTGTTAGAAGAAGGTAACTAGGCTAATATAAAACCTCACAAGCAAAATATTTTTGTCTTAGAAAATATAATAAAATTATGGTTTCAAATAATGTACCTAGCTGGTTAATATGTATCTTTTTAAAAAGGCACAGAATGTGTAAGACCTTTTATTTATTTATTTTTATTTTTTGGCCCCACCACATGGCTTGCAGGATCCTAGTTCCTCATCCATGGATGCAACCTGTGCAGAGGAAGTGTGAAGTCTTAACCACTGGACACCCAAGACATTCCTTGGTTAATGTGTATTCATTGTATCTTTTAATATGATACAAGTACATTATTAGCAGGAAATAAATATATATAGCAAGGAAGAGTTCTGGAACAAAATAGTGACACATATGTATAAATTACATAATTTTAAGACCTAAAGTGATTCTTGGCAAGATGGTTCAATGAAAATTTTTGAATAAAAATGATATGTTCTATGGGATGGAAAAATATACCAACTAAATAGTGTTCTTAGGTTATATCTGTTATTGTAGACATTAATCATGTCACAGAACGTTATCTGGTCTCCTCATATAGTCTAATGGTAAGATTATCAAGCAAGAAAACTGCAGGTTATCCTCTTTTCATTAGAATTTTAAACTCTAAATATAAGTGACCACTTAATATTTAAGGGACATAAATGTTAAATATTTTCTTAAATGGAGTGTGCACGCATGCTCTGTTGTGTCCAATTCTTTGCAACCCAGGGACTGTAGCCCACCAGGCTCCTCTGTCCCTGGAATTTTCCAGGCAAGAATACTGGGGCAGGTTGCCATTTCCTACTCCAGGGGATCTTCCCAACCCAGGGCTTGAACCTGCATCTCTTGTGTCTCCTGCACTGACAGGCAGATCCTTTACCAACTGGACCACCTGGGAAGCCCTTCTTAAATGGACTAACAATTCTGAAGGATTATCTGTTAATAAATGAAAGCCCCTTCTTTGAGAAATTAAGATCCCAAGAAGGACAGCTATTAGGATGTCCTGCATACTACTCAAACTCTTAGAAACATCCTTCTCTTTCATCTCTGTTCTTCCTCTGGTTCTCTCAATCTCAACAAAAGGTATTTCTGTCTATCAGGTTGCTCAAGACAAAAGTTTGGGCATTCTTCAAAACACTCCACATCATTATACAGGAAGTTTATTGTTCGGATTTCATGTACATCTCAAGTTCCCACCGTCTCCACCTCCAGTGAGACTCCCCTGGTCCAAGTCATCACGGTGTCTCATGACTGCTGTTTTTCTTCCTAGTGAGTCTCTCTCTGTCTTTTCTTATTCAAATTCATCCTCCACAGAGCATTCAGGGTTAATCTTTTAAATGTGCAAATAAGAACATGTACTCTTATTAAAACTGATCATAGAATTCTACTGTTTAAGTTAAAAAATGGAAACTAACAGACAAAAACCTTGACGAGGGTTACAAGGTTCCTCAAGATCTGACTCTACAAGACTACTCCATCCTTCTTTTTTGTTTCAAGCTGCCCTCTGGCCACAAAGATCTTTCTTCAGTTTCTCCCATGCACCAATTTCTTTGCTTTGGCTTACACACAGAGGGGTTTCCCCCTGGCTAATTCCTATTTATACTTTCGGCCTCAGCTTAGTAAAACCATCCTCCCTTTAACACAAATCTGAATTAGATCTGTTTTATTCTCTTACAGTTTGTAGAGAATTTTCCCTCATCATATTAAGTACAAATTACAGTAATACACTTATTTGTATGCATATTTACTACTTATCTCTTCTGAAAGAAGGTTTGCTTCATGAACTCAATGTACAGTTTCTCTTCGTTCACCCATGCCTGACACTATGTGTTTTTAAAATATTTGTAGAATAAAAACATGAATAAAATTGTTCAAGATCTTGCTTATTATTATTGGTGAAATATTTAAATTATGGCCTTTCATCCATTAAGGAACTTTCTCTTTTATCTTTTTATTTATAATAAAATACATTAATTTCTGAGAAGTGAAAAAATTCTAATATTTATACTGACATGACTATTCACTTCCTCAATCAGTTCAACTGTAATGATTTATTCTTACTTTTTCACTTTACAGTAACTAATTAGGACATCTATATCAACTAATTATGAATACAAATAATCACTGTCTAGTAGTCAAAAGGGCTGTTTCTGAAAGGGACAAAATCTGTCAGGAAAAGAGTGTCAAAGCTATGTTTTATCATGAAAGTACAGTGTCTTTAAAGAACTGGACAACTGAATGGGTTAGTTATTTAAGACAACAAAATTTTAACAAGTAATGAAACATTACAGGAACTATTATTACTATTATTTTTTAATGTGGCTGCACTGGCTCTCAGTTGCAGCATGCAGAATCTAGTTCCCTGACCAGGAATTGAACTTATACCCCCTGTTTTTGGAGAGTGACGTCTTAGCCACTGGGCCACAGGGGAAGTCCCAGGATCAAGACAACATGATTATAAAGGAACTTTTTTGATGCATTCATTTTATTCCTAGTTTTATAACACAGTTATTTAATCAATGTAGAGTTTACTGTGTTAAATTGTATTTAAATGTATTTAAAATTTTTAATGCATTTAAAAAATGCATTTTTGGGTCTTCCCTGTGGCCAAGAATTCACTTGCAATGCATGAGACCTGGGTTTGATCCCTGGTTTGGGAAGATCCTCTGGAGAAGGGAATGGCAACCCATTCTAGTATTCTTGCCTGGGAAATCCCATGGACAGAGGAGCCTAGTGGGCTACAGACTGTGGGGTCGCAAAGAGTCAGACACAAATGAGTGACTAACACACTTTCACTGCATTTTTGCCATCTATTGTCTATATGATAATAAAAAATGTATGAAACCAATATAAAATTCAATGACTAAAGATAAAAATTTTATTAACAGGTGCCAGTTTCATTCCCTAAATAAGAAATATGATGCATTCATTTGGTTAAAGATCACGAACATGTAGCTTTTCAGAATAATTACTTAAAATGTATTCCCATGATATACACATTGTTTTACTATTAACTGGATTTATTACTCAAAAACTTATAATCAGTGCTACAACCAATTTATACCATACAATAAATGATGTATATTGTTAAAATCAAATGTTCTCAGAGTCAGTCTCATCAAAACATACCTTTCTGATTCATGCATCCACTTATAGTTTGCTTACAATTGCTTCACAGAGATAGGAATATGTACATTACAAGATTTTATTGATTTATTATAGAATATACTAAGCATACTCAGTAGACTGAAAAAGCTAGCTATGGGGCTAGTATCATGTAACAGCAAGTTGCAGAATATTTTAGAGCAAAATTAGTGTTGGCATAAAAGCTAAATGCATAAACTGGACTAGTAAAGATAATATTTAGTACGTTCACTAACAAATCAGGTCTTGGAGTTGTACACTTTGCTCATGATGAAAGGAATATTATATAAAATAATGAAAAAAAGACAGTGAAAGTTGCTCAGTTGAATTCCACTCTCTGCGACCCCGTGGATTACAGTCCATGGAATTCTCCAGGCCAGAATACTGGAATAGTTAGCCATTCCATTCTTCAGGGGATCTTGGGGATCTTCCCAACTCAGGGATAGAACCGAGATCTCCTGCACTGCAGGCGGATTCTTTACCGCTGAGCCACGAGGGAAGCCCATAATATATAATAATAATCTTTAATTTAGCTTTACATACATTGGAGTACAGACCCAAAACAATCATAATGTACTACCTGTGGAAATATTTTAGCAAACAAAGGTTGAAAAACCTCTGTTATTTCATTTTAAAAGTAAAATGCTATGAATTTCATACATTATCTCACAAGCAGTTATTTAATGCCATAAGACATTATGAAATTTTAATCTATTAATACTTCCTTATATGTATATCAAATACCATGTGATGTTACACATGAATACTAAAGAGTGTACTTAACATAAAACTTAAAACAATCGTGCATATTAACTTCTTTATCTTATACCAATGCAAGAAGGATACTTAAAACTCTGCCTAGTGAATGTGCATTACTACTAAAGGGAATTAAGAGTCAAGAAAGGTTAGGAAACATTGCTGTAACATTGCTGAGGTTTTTGATCATTTTAAACCCAGAAAAGTTTCAATTAATGATGGAGGAAATAAAGTCATTGATTTTATACTGCCAAGTGAAATGCAGCAAGCTAGAATAACTGGTTAGTTTTATTAAGGTATCTTATTAAGATGGCTTATTAAGCTACTCACTATTGTTTTCACAGGGCTTTATGCTGATACTAAACTTTAAAATGTAGGATTCTTTCCTTCCTAACTTTCATAAAAGTCATATATAATTAGCACTGAATGAAATTTTCTAATGTCAACATTTCAAATTTTGATTAAGAGGGAATACAAATCAACCTTATTCAAGTTTAATTCAAAAGACTGGCAACATCCTTTGGGAGACTAGAAGAGATAATACATCAATGTACCTTCAAACTTCAGACTAAGCCAGGGGCCTACAAAGTAAAAGTAATATTCAACTTATTAGGCAGAATCAGCACAGTCATTTTCTCTATCTGACTTATCTTTGATTCATAAAAACCAAATATTCTCAAATTGAAATAAATTCTTAGGGTCTAGAATACAATCACAGCCTTACTGTTGATAGATACAATAACCCATCTACCCAGATGACTGAAATAAAGACAAAGCAAGACTTGAAAAAAGTGGTGCAGGTAATGACCATAAAGTAAGAAACAGAAATTCAGACAGTGGTAGACTTTCTGGACAGTATATAATTAAAAACCTGGTCAATTTCCATAGAGCGGAAGAACCATAGTTTTTCAGCTCCACTGTATGACTATTATTTCTGAACATGAAACAACATTCAACAGAAATCAAACAAGGAAAACTAAGTAAGCTGTTCTTATTTTTGAATGAGGATAAACGAGAAGTGCCCTCTGAGAGTGTCTTTTACATCGACAGAGTATTCAGGGCTAAATCTAGGGAGAGGTGAATGGGACACTCAATTCAGATGAACAATTTAAAGAGGTGTAAAAACGCTCATTATCAAGATGAATAATATTTTAATGCAACATTTCAAAACATAAAAATTAACACAAAAACCCCATGATAAAAAAACCCCAAAGTTTAAATAAAGGATCAGTACCTAGTCTGAGATTGATAAAATCTCTAAGGCAAAACTTCTTTATAGTGAGTTTCTTTAAAAGAGCAATTTTGATAAAAGGTTGAATGGTTTAGGTCTATCTTCTATGATTTACATAAGCACAGAATATTTGAGTAAGAAAAATTTCTAAAGTAAATTTTAATAATAAATCCCTAAATATTGTTTGAAGGCACTTGACATCTTAAATCCCCATGTGTAAGCCCTCTCTGATTTTTAAGCTCTAAACTCTTTGGTATATGCTAAGTAAGTTTCCCCAAACTAGACTGACTGACTCTAGTGCCAAAGTAGCTTCTTTTAACTCATTACATGGCTGATGCAACGGTCTTTGCTTGAATTAATTACAGTAGGGGTTACAAAATGATAGTTTTCTGATTCTACTACTCTATGTTAACTGCCATTCTCCTTCCATGGGGCTTCCCAGGTGTTACAGTGGTAAAAGAATACACCTGCCAAAACAGGAGACACAAGAGACGCAGGTTCAAGCCTTGGGTTGGGAAGATCCCCTGGAGTAGGAAATGGCAACGCACTCCAGTATTCTTGCCTGGAAAATTCCATGGACAGAGGAGCCTGGCGGGCCACAGTCCATGCAGTCACAGAGTTGGACGCGACCGAGCACAACAGGACAGCACATTCTTCTTTACAAAAGGCTTTCTTCCTTTCTAACTTCCACCTTTTTTAAAGAAAAGTATCTTTATAGATCTCAAGTGTAACAATTAAGGATTCTATAATCAAATACACTTCTTCTTTTGATGCATCCATTATTTCAATTTTGGTCTATGGGAACTTTGTCAAGCTGTTCCCAGGCCCTTTCTATGTGACTCTATTAGTCTCTGAGCAAAACCCAGAAAGTTCTTGCTTTCTGGTACAAAATGATAATCTAGACTCATGGTACTTTCCATGATCCAGACCCAGAAGCTTTGATACCCTTTAATAAGAAATGTAGTCAGAAATCAAAATTTGGGTATTTAGGTGTGTTCCTTGCTTCTAAGGCCTTTTCAATAATAAAGCTAAGGAAAAATATACATTTTTTAAAAATCAAAATTCATACTGATAGTTTCAACTCAAATTGAGTATTACAGTTTCTGTTTCTTAATGCCATTTATTTTACAGTGTAAATTTTGGCTCCTAATAATATTTACATAGCTCCTTAGTCCAACAATATAGAGAAAAGTTTTAAGATTTTAATAACCAGAAGTACAACTAAGTATGAATATACTGAGCAAAGTTTTAAGATTATTTTGCATTTCTTCTTGTCCTTAAAACATATGCCTTTAATGATGCATAGTCAGTCTAATAGTCAAAAGACACTGGAGTTAATTATTTTCTCTCTATAAGAATCTAACCAATCTGATATAGTCAGGTACATTTATTTCTATTTGTACTCATTTTCATGGGTGCTTTTTAATTTTTTCATTTGATTTTAATTTCTAAATATTTAAAACATATATGCAGTTCAAAAGTCAAACTATACAAAAAGACATAGTTCAAAAAGTTGCATTACCATCCTATGCTTGTGTCTCTTTCCTACCTACCTCCAAAGGATAAACATCCTTCCTGTTCTTTTTATCCTTATTTCTCACTTATATTATAAATACTTTATTTTCTTTTTTCTAATTAGCAATATGTCAATCAATGTTCATTTATAGACATCTTCCTTACTATTTTCCCTGGTGGCTCAGACAGTAAAGCGTCTGCCTACGATGTGGGAGATCGGGTTCGATCCCTGGGTCAGGAAGATCCTCTGGAGAAGGAAATGGTAACCCACTCCAGTATTCTCGCCTGGAAAATCCCGTGGATGGAGGAGCCTGGTAGGCTACAGTCCATGGGGTCGCAAAGAGTCGGACACGACTGAGCAACTAAACTTTCACTTTCACTTACTATTTTATTTTTTAAAGTTGCACTGTATCACACTAAGCACTACCACAGGTGGTNCACTCCAGTACTCTTGCCTGGAAAACCCCATGGGCGGAGGAGCCTGGTGGGCTGCAGTCCATGGGGTCGCTAAGAGTCAGACACAACTGAGCAACTTCACTTTCACTTTTCACTTTCATGCATTGGAGAAGGAAATGGCAACCCACTCCAGGGTTCTTCCCTGGAGAATCCCAGGGATGGGGGACCCTGGTGGGCTGCCGTCTATGGGGTCGCACAGAGTCAGACACGACTGAAGTGGCTTAGCAGCAGCAGCAGCAGCATGGCCATTTTATATCTTCCTTGGAGAAATGGAGATAAAGATTTTTGTGAAGACAGTTTCAGAATACAGGGCATGTTTTAAATATGGGTACATTTAAATACCCTCTACCTCAGTGAAGTTGTGTCTGTGATGATGATATTTTTAGATGCGATACTAAGAAAAGCTAAGGAAAGGGAAGAGACTAAATTTGAAAGGGGTGTGAAAAGTGAGAGTAGGACTTCTGCTATCACTAGTGAAGAATTGGAAGAACATGAGTGGTTTAGAGAGTGTATTACAGAAAAAGTGACAGAGTAACAGATGCAGTGGAGAAGAAAGAAGCAGTGTGAGGGTTTAATGCAGTGATGGCCCAAAGCCATCTCGGGAAATGAGGATGTTTCCGTAGGCTAAAAGAATCTGTAAGATAAAACTCATATGCAAGCTCAGGAACTCACAAAAATATTGGGAGGATCAGATTAATGACAACAAATATGAAAGTATCCTGTTAATAGGAGGTGCTCCACACATTCGGTTTTATTAGTCAGGATATAGTATTTAAAGAAATTCAATGTTAATTGTTAGACCATCCAAATTTAGAATCTAGGAAATAAGGCATATTAATGCTAATGAGTCAAAAGAGGGATAGTGTGAGGGACATTTTCAAAAGTATTAGAGTAATATATATCTTGGAAGACTTTTGTGGAAATACAGTGAGGTAAAATTTTAGAGAAATACAGACTTCCTCCATATTCAAACAGAGAAAAATTAATCTCAATAATTAGAGGGGGCAGTAAAGATCATTAATCTGAGAACCCATGACTAACTAACAGAATATTGCAAAGGTGAAGGGGTTTTGCAAACATAATTATGGTTCCAGATAAGTTGATTTTGAATTATAAAAAGAGCTGATTTTTGTTGGACCTAACTTGGTCAGATGAAAGCCCCCCTTCCTAAGTCAGAGAGATCCTCTTGTTGGCCTTGAAGAGTAACTTGCCCTGGAGTGAGAGGGTCTGGGAGAGGTCTCTCCCAGTGACAAAGTATGGTCAGTCTCTAGGAGCTGACAGTAGCCAGCCAGAAAATGGAACCTCTGAATTCTGCCAACAACCTTTAAGCTCAGAAGAGAACCCTAGACTCAGGAAGGAATGTGTCCTGGCCCACACCTTGACTGCTGTCTTTTGAGACCCTGAGAGCATCCAGTTAAGCTGGACTTAGACTCTTACCCATGGAACCCATGAGATAATAAATGTGTGTTGTTTTTTAAAAATCATTAATCATATGTCTGAACCTTTAGTCAATCACGGTGATGCTGATTATTTGAGGAGTCTTTATAATTTGCAAGTACTACTTGTCTTAGTTTTTTAAATGGAGTCATAAATTTTACAGTAATTTTAAAATTTTTACTCTATTTTATGTTCATTTGAATTTATGAGATAAAAATAATCAGTTGTGAGGTAAACAGTATTACTATGTATAATAAAACAAGTGGACAATTATTGATTGTTATTTATTGGTGAGTTTATTCTGATATGCCTAAGTGTGTTAGTCATTCAGTCATGTCTGACTCCTTGCGACCCCATGGACTGTAGTATGCCTAAAAATCTGTTATTCAAAGTATTGCATATTAAATCACTTTTTCTTTATGTATCTCAAATATGCATAATTTCTGAAAGCATCTAACTCATCTGGATGCACTGTACACATAATATTAGTTGAAAACAATAGTACTTGCTAAGATAATTAATATAGTGCATAATTATATGGCATTGAAACTGCAAATAGAAAGCAGATTGCAGGTGTGAATTTCCTACGTTGTTTTCTTGTTGCTATTCTGGCTCTTTTAAGATTGCTCTCTAAATAGAATTTTTAATGTTGCAATAAAATTTGAAAGGCTGAGATCACATCTTGTTATTTTTTTTTTGTATCAAGTGATTTAAAATTTTTGAAAATATGTTATCTTTTGTGCTATTACATTTATATGCCCATTTATATGCCATATTGTCTTATTTTTAAATAGTTTAATTGCATTTAGTATTTTATTTCATTATTCTCACATGTTACAGCACTAAATATTGAATCCAGATTACTTTTATTTGACATTTACTGTCTATTGAATAGTAAATTGCATTTATAATCAGAGGCATGTATCCAGGTGGTTGCTTATTTTTTATTATGTCTTTATGTGTCAAAGAGGAATAATAATGCATAAATCTTTGATTAATAAAACCTATAGTTTCCATTAGATCTTTAGAGGAAAGGAAAACCTAAGGGTTCTTTAAGTTCTACTTAAAGTTATACTGAAAGATGCTAGAATAAGCAATAAACTTCAGTCGGATGGATGTCACACTTTCAGGATTTGATTCCTATCTAGCTTGCACTAAGTAGTTCTTTATACCACTGACAGTTTTGTACTACTCATGCAAATCCCATATCTGTTTTTAGAAATATGATGAGCAGTGGATTTGAAACATGATTCTGTTGTGAGTCCCTCTGCTGCAGTTTTCTTTCATCCCGCAAATAATTTAGTTTTCTCCTATTTCTACATACATTTTTATGGGACTTTTATTCAAACTCTGTTCTTCTTTCTGGTGTCTGCTAAATGGAAATTCCGTTCCTTGTTTCTCTACCTTTTAGCTGGCCTGAAGTTGACCTTTTTCTCTCCTTTCTTTTGATCCTAATAGTAGATGAAAACTTTGCTGAAGCCATTTATTTAAGGTATCTTTTATTTCAAGTTTCATAGAAAGTTCTTACATTTTTATGGGACTTTTATTCAAACTCTGTTCTTCTTTCTGGTGTCTGCTAAATGGAAATTCCGTTCCTTGTTTCTCTACCTTTTAGCTGGCCTGAAGTTGACCTTTTTCTCTCCTTTCTTTTGATCCTAATAGTAGATGAAAACTTTGCTGAAGCCATTTATTTAAGGTATCTTTTATTTCAAGTTTCATAGAAAGTTCGGAATTGACCCTATGGCAAAGCCTATTTTTAGGGAATAAATTTGTGCTAAGACTACCTGTAAAGATGGATTCATTAAAAGTAAAATAACAGTTTTCCTTAAGAAAAGAGTATATATTTTAATAATGTGAAAAAACTGAGAGATAAATCTCATCTTGATCTTGGAAAAACAGCAACAGGGTCTTTGTTCCCTGCCGAGGAATTGAATCTGGGTAAACTGAATGAAAACTTGGAATCTTAGCCACTAGGCCACGACGGGTTAGAGGCTAGAAGCAAAGTTCCCCTGGCTCTTCTTGCCCTGTTTGAAAAACGAATTTCTCAAGGAGGCAAAAACTGTAAAAACAGGCACAAAGTTTATTACTAGAGACACAGCACAACATAGGGGGAGCTCACAGAGAAAGACTGTCTATTTAGGACAGAAGCAAGGCAGAAATACACCTCAGGAGAGAAAGGGTGTGGGCATCTTTCCTAATGAGGAGGAGTGTAATAAAGAGGCAATTAAATCATTGATATAGGGCAGTTCTTCCAGGTCTTTGCTTACCTTTGGCCAGTTATCTAGATTCTCTTCTCACATCTGACCTGTTCTAGGACATGCCCCAATATGAAAAAGTGAAAGTGAAAATGTTAGTCACTCAGTTGTGTCTGACTCTTTGTGATCCCATGGACTATAACCTACCAGGATCCTTTGTCCCACAGGATTCTCCAGGCAAGAATACTGGAGTGGGTTGCCATACCCTTCTTCAGGGATCTTCCCAACTCAGGGATCAAACCCGGGTCTCCCTCATTGCAGGAAGATTCTTAGGACACTCCCCAACATGAGTGTGTGTCTTTTTGCCAACATGGATTCCAGCATAGAGGGTAGTGGGAGGTTTGACTACCTATTATGGGTTGATGCCTCCTCCGTTTTGACCTCCAAGGAATCTTTCTGCACAGAAGCAGTCCAGGAGGCCTCTTTGACCTCAGGAGTTGTCGTCTTATCTCTTTACTTTAGCAGCGCTCAGCTCCTGTCAGTAACTTGGTCCTTAAAGTGTCTAGCAAAATCAAAGCTCCAATTTTACTCTGCTTGACAAACAGCAGCTCTCCTGCCCAGGGGCCCATTTACCATCTACCTCAAACTTTTTCATTTCTCTTTAATGGTTAGGATGTTCATAATTATGCATTTTTTATAAATAATTTTTACTTTGCAAAGATATTTTTACTAGGTGGAAATTTAATGGGCTTGTTGCACCTTGTTATTGATACACGATAATTTGAGAAAATTTATCTGCTTGATGTGGTTAGAAGTCCTTTTTTATGTAGCTCCTGACTCAGAGAGGTTTAGTCTGGTTTGATAGTGTTGATTTTAGATGACAGGATCCTTATACTATCATCATGCACTGTATTTAATGCAATATATAAATAGAAATATGCTAGCCACATTAATCTGTGGAGGAGATTTCTTTGGGTAAATAGACCTTGAGCAAATATTTTTGATAAAAAGTATATTTTACTTTAAAGCATAATTCTTCAGTGTACATGTATTACTGCCATAACACAATATATGACTTCTAAAAACTTGCCATTCTGGATAATCCCCTACCTACCTCACAGGGCTCCACATATAATTAGAGTTAGGGAAAGGCCATTCAAATCCTACAATACTTTGTAATCAAAGCCCTAACAAAAACAGCAAACTCTCCATGTCAAACCACTGATGCATGGACCTTGAGGACTTTTGCTTCTTTTTCTGTGATACAGGTCCTGGTAGCAATTCACATCTAATGTCATCATTTTGCTTAAATGAAAACTCTGAATCAAACTGCTGTCTCCTTTATTAATCCATTATTTAAAATCAGAGAGAGTATCTTTATAACATCTTTACCTGATTAATTTGCTACCCCATGGACTGTAGCCTGCATGGAATTCTCCAGGCAAGAATACCAGAGTGGGTTGCCATTCCCTTCTTCAGGGGATCTTCCCGACCCAGGGATCAAACCTGGATCTTCCTGCATTGCGGGCAGATTCTTCACCGTCTGAAAGTGAAAGTGAAATGAAAGTCGCTCAGTCTTGTCCGACTCTTTGTGACCCCATGGTCCGTACAGTCCATAGTATTCTCCAGGCTGGACTACTAGAGTGGGGAGCCTTTCCCTTCTCCAGGGGATCTTCCCAACCCAACGATCAAACCCAGGTCTCCCGATTGCAGGTGGATTCTTTGCCAGCTGAGCCACAAAGGAAGCTCATTGCAGAAGATACTGTCTGAAAGTATCTTTATAACTTCTTTATCTGCACTTACATTCTTTCTAGATAGCTTAACTTAGTGGAATGCATGGTCATTAAAGTCATTAAAATAGTCTGTATTCACACTGTGGGGAGGTATTTTTATAGATTTTCAACTTTTTTTCCTAAGGTCTTTGTATATTGCTAAGATTTTGGCTTTAATTGTGAGACAGTTTGCCCCTGATTACTTCAAAACAGTAATGTTGCTGGAAAGGAAAACTTAAGAATCACTACAGCTCCACAGTTATATTGACATCATTCCCCTATTTACCAATTGTGTATGAGGTAATTCACATCAAAAAAAGCAGAACAAACTGTACTTTCAAAAAATATTCTCGATGTGGGAGAAACGTGTTTTCTCAAAAAGTAAGGCCAATAAAACCTGTATGCATACACATATTCCCTTAAAAAATTCCATTAGTAATTGGATCTTCCTGAAGTGATTTTTATAATTAAAAGCTATCTGAATTCCAGCTGTGTTCAACAATCCTTGTAACCAGTGAATCCATAATGTTTTCTTGGGTTCTGTGCATTTGGAACACATTTTTTCCCCCTGTGTTTCTGCATAGGTGTATCCCTTTATCTCTACCTCTATTATTTGCCTCTATTGCACTGTACTCAGTTGCTCATTCATGTCTTGACTCTTCTGACCCCCTGGACTGTAGCCTGCCAGACTCTTCTGTCCATGGAATTTTCCAGGCAAGAATACTGGAGTGGGTTGCCACGCCCTCCCCCAGGGGATCTTTCTGATGCAGGGATCGAACCCGCCTCTCTTGCATCTCCTGCATTGGCAGGCAGATTCTTTATCTCTGCACCACCTAGAATACAAATGACATAATATCTCTTCTGCCAATAGTAGAATTTTCATTTTTAATACATGGCTGTGGTTGCAGTAAATCTCTTCTAAAATTTTGGAACTGGAAAATCAATGAAAGTTAGCACCATGAAAAGAGAAATTTGAACATTTTTTTTTTTCAAACTTAGAAAGTAACATAGGTCTAAACCATATGTGAAATTCATTGACCTGGAACTTCTGGATCATATAAAGAGGCCTGGCTATGTCAACATGATCATTAATATTTATTGCTGGAGAGCCAGTGTTTGGGATGATGCTGGTAGGTAGAGTTCTAAAGCACTGACACTATATAAAGTATATCATTCTTCTAACTAAACTAAAACTTTTACTCTTGTACCTTAACTTCTATAAGGTACCATCCATTCTAAAATGCTATAAAATATCAGCCCTCTTTACTTTGATTAATGATACATTGTCAGAGTGATGAATTCTTCTAGAGTGTAATTTGAAAGATAATATCATCCTCGGGAGGAAAAAAAGTTCAAGTAAGAATTTAGAACAGTTACCAGATGAAATCCTTACCATCATGGAGTGTAGCAAAGGATGTGGGGGAATCTGGAAATGCTGGCAGTAAATCACATTCTTTGGCTTTAGTTTAAGCTTCCATCTTACGGTGAGATATATGATTTACCATGTGTCCTGAAGACTGTTTTAGTTTGATTTTTTAAACAGTTTTAGTATGTGGAGAAGTTGCACAGGTAAATTTATTCAGTTTCAGTCCCCTCTGCCTCTTGTTGCTACCTATTAGTACTAATATAGGTAAATTTTCATATTTAAAAGATGGAAATGAAATTATCTTTGAATTTTAAAGTTTGAAAAGATCTTAATAGATATCTGATAGCATTATGACACTTGATATTATAGTTATCTATTTTAAATATTTTATAACAGTAACCTTTACATTCTTGTTCATTGGTTACTTATGTAAAATGATAGTTGTCATATTGTTAATGGACGATACTGTGTTTTGTGTTGCAAATCTAGATATGTCCTTGTAAGCAGAGACAAAAGGCTGCAGGATATATGTGTGTTCTCGGTTGCTCAGTTGTGTCCGACTCTTGAGGCCCTATGGGTTGTAGCTCGCCAGGTTCCTCTGACCATGGGTTTCTTCAGCCAAAAATGCTGGAGTGGGTTGTCATTCTTTCTCTAGCAGATCTTCTCAACACAGGGATCAAACCCAGGTCTCCTACATTGCAGGTGGATTCTTTACCACTGAGGCACTCAGTGATGTTCTCAATGATTGCAAAAACCCAAATTACCTCCCATATTTTCAAATCTCCTTGCCTCAGTTGGGAAGCACTGGTCCTTGTATTAATTAGGTCTCTTTACACTAGCTTGGGCAGAAAAGAATTTTTTCTTGTTGTTAATGACCTCACAGATGTATGAGAGTAGGGGTGATGTAGCTGAGTCATGATAAGAACCAGAGCTGGATATTTTAAATTGCTGAATGCTCAGGCAAACTCCGTCTTCCACCTTTATTATTTTTTCTTGTGTGTCTTCTCTAACTTTTTCTTGTAATTAACAAATTACAAAGATACATATTTGAGGATCAGTGACAGGGAGAACAATGTGGCTTTCTTTATTTTTAAATCTAAATCTTTTATGATATTATGCAGGTTTCAATGCCATTCTCCCAAATCATCCCACCCTCCCCCTCTCCCACAGAGTCCAAAAGACTGTTCTATACATCTGTGTCTCTTTTGCTGTCTCGCCTACAGGGTTATGATGGGGCTGGTGCACTGGGATGACCCAGAGGGATGGTATGGGGAGGGACGTGGGAGGGGAGTTCAGGATTGGGAACACATGTACACTCATGGTGTATTCTAGTTGATGTATGGCAAAACCAATACAATATTGTGAAGTAATTAGCCTCCAATTAAAATAAATAAATTTAAATTAAAAGAATATCTAAATCTTGATGAGCTCAACCTGGTGCTCATTTCTTGTCCAATGAACTGTGGCCCAGAGGGCAGAAATGTGTTGAGTAATTGTAACCTCCTTGCTGGGACGGGTGATGATGAGCACTGCTATTGGTCAGGAAGAGATTCTGATAGAAGGGGACATGACAAGAGATTGAGCATTCACCCTAATGCAAATCTCTGCTGTAGTCAGCCTAGTGAAGAAAGAAGCTTCCTGTCTGTTGATTAATTTTTTAGTTCAAATTCCTTTTATTGAAATTTAATTTACATGCTATGAAATTCACGTTGTATTGTACAGTTTAATGATTTTTAAAGTAAATTTACAGGTCTGTGTAATAATCACCACAATTGAGTTTTAGAAAATTTCCATCACACCAAAAATTTCCTGGTCTTTTTATTGCAACCAACTCTTGCTACCACTTCTTGTCCCTGGCAACCACTGGTCTGTTTTTTGTTGCTTTAGATTTGTCTTTTCTAGAAATTTCACATAAATGGAATCATTCCTATGCAGTCTTTTGTGTCTGATTTCTTTCAGTTAGGATAAGATTTCTGAGGTTCTTTTGCAGGGTAACATGTTCATTGTAGTGGTTTATTGCATCTGAATAATATTCCATTGTATTGATGTATCATATTTTCTTACTCCAGTCATCAGTTGATGGGCACAGACATTTTAAAGACTTTTGGCTGTTGGAATAATGATGCTAGGGATATTTGTGTACAGGTCTTTGCATAGACTTATATTTTTATAGCTCCTGTATAGACACCTAGGAGTGGAATAGTTGAGTTCTAAGGTTAGTATTTGTTAACTTTTCAAGAAACTACCAAAAGAACAGAATACAGGTATTTCCTTCTCTGTTTTCTAAAAGTGTTTTTATTGGATTGGTTTAATTTCTTCCTTAACTGTTGGATAGAATTTGCAGGTGAAGCAACCTGAGTCTGGTCTTTTTTTAATGAGAAAATTTTAATTGCTAATTCAATTTCTTTACCATATTATTCTATTCTACTTTTTTTTTCTTGAGTCAGTTTTGGTAATTTATTTCTTTCATTGAATTTGTCCATTCAATCTAAGTTGTCCATTTGTTGGCATAAATATTTCAAATTCTACTATAATCTGGAAATTAGTGTAAGTCTAGAAACACAAGCTGGAATCAAGATTGCCAGGAGAAATATCAATAACCTCAGATATGCTGATGACACCACCCTTATGGCAGAAAGTGAGGAGGAGCTAAAAAGCCTCTTGATGAAAGTGAAGGAGGAGAGCGAAAAAGTTGGCTTAAGGCTCAACATTCAGAAAACGAAGATCATGGCATCCGGTCCCATCACTTCATGGGAAATAGATGGGGAAACAGTGGAAACAGTGTCAGACTTTATTTTTTTGGGCTCCAAAATCACTGCAGATGGTGACTGCAGCCATGAAATTAAAAGACGCTTACTCCTTGGAAGAAAAGTTATGACCAACCTGGATAGTATATTCAAAAGCAGAGACATTACTTTGCCGACTAAGGTCCGCCTAGTCAAGGCTATGGTTTTTCCTGTGGTCATGTATGGATGTGAAAGTTGGACTGTGAAGAAAGCTGAGCGCCGAAGAATCGATGCTTTTGAACTGTGGTGTTGGAGAAGACTCTTGAGAGTCCCTTGGACTGCAAGGAGATCCAACCAGTCCATTCTGAAGGAGATCAACCCTGGGATTTCTTTGGAAGGAATGATGCTAAAGCTGAAACTCCAGTACTTTGGCCACCTCATGCGAAGAGTTGACTCATTGGAAAAGACTCTGATGCTGGGAGGGATTGGGGGCAGGAGGAGAAGGGGACGACCGAGGATGAGATGGCTGGATGGCATCACGGACTCGATGGACGTGAGTCTGAGTGAACTCCGGGAGATGGTGATGGACAGGGAGGCCTGGCGTGCTGCGATTCATGGGGTCGCAAAGAGTCGGACACGACTGAGTGACTGAACTGAACTGATAGCGATGTTTCTTATATCATTATTGATTTGGTAATTGGTATTTCACTTTGTCCCCACCCCACCCCTTGGTCAGTTTAATAAAGCTTTATAATTTTTATAAATTTATATCCAACATTGGTGTTGGAGAAGATAAATTTATCTCCAACTGTGATGTTGGAGAAGACCCTTGAGAGTCCCTTGGACTGCAAGGAGATCCAACTAGTCAATCCTACAGGAAATCAGTCCTGAATATTCATTGGAAGGACTGATGCTGAAGTTGAAGCTTCAGTACTTTGGCCACCTGATGCGAAGAACTGACGCACTGGAAAAAAACCCTGATGCTGAGAAAGACTGAAGGCAGGAAGAGAAGGGGATGACAGAGGATGAAATGGTTGGGTGGTATCACCGACGCGATGGACATGAGTTTGAGAAAACTCCAAGAGTTGGCGATGGACAGGAAAGCCTGGCATGCTGCAGTCTATGGGATCGCAGAGTTGGACATGATTGAGTGACTGATTTGAACTGATAAAATTTTAAGTCTTTCCAATTTTAGTTGCACTGATTTTTTGCAATTGTTCTTATTTCATCGATTCTGCTCTGATCCTTATTTTCTGAATTCTACCTCCTTTTGGACTTTTTCTTTTCTTTTTCAACCTTCTTGAAGTGAAGCTTAGACTTAGATCTTTCTTGTTTTCCCAAAATAGCACCGAAAGCTGCAACTTTCACTCTAAGCACTGCTTTTCCTGCATACCATACATTCTGATATGTTGTGCTTTTCTTTCCAGTCAATTTTCTAATTTTCCTTGTGATTTACTTTTCATTCAAAGATTATTTAGAAATAGGTTGTTCAACTTCTAAATATTTTATGATTTCCCCAAGTTATTTATTCCTGATTTTTTTTTTTTTGTTGAGATCAGTGAACATACTTTCTATTTCAATTCTTAATGAATTTATTAATGCTTATTTTATGTGGAGCATATGTCTGTCTTGGAAAATGTGTCACATGATCTTGAAAAGAATTTGTGATCTGAGGTTGTGAGGTTGAGGGTTCTTTAAAAGTCACTTAGGTCAAGTTACTTGAGATTATTAAAGTTTTCTAAGTACTGATTGTCTGCCTAGCTGTTTCATAAATTTCTGAAAAGGAGGTATTGAGATTTCTAATGAAACAGCTTGGCAGAAAATCAGTAAGTCCATAGTGTTAATTACAGTGTTAATAAGTTGCTATATATGATGTTATGCTTTCAAAAGAAAGACAATAAAAGACAAAAAAATTAAAAAAATTAATACATCTTTTCCATTTACTCATATATTTATGCTTCTGGGTTGCAGTCTTTCTTCTGATAGATTTAATACCTTTCAGTCTTAAAACCTTTCTTTAGTGTTTCTTGTAATGCTGATATGCTAGAAATGAATGATCCTCTTACTTTATCTATTGAGGAATGTCTTTCTTTTTGCCTTCATTTTTAAAGGACAGTTTTCTGAATGTAAAATTATCTTTGGCGGTTTTTCCTTTCAGGACTTCATATCATTCTACTACCTTCTGGGTCTCTGTTTTTTCAGATGTGAAATCAGCTTCTTATTCATATTGAGGCACCCTTATAGGTAATGAGTCCTTTTTCTCTTGTTCCTTTCAAGTTTTTCTGTTTGTCCTTGGCTTTCATAATTTGATTATGGTATATCTTGGTGTAGGTCTCTTTATGTTTGTCTTTCTTGAAGCTTGTTGAGCTTTGTAGATTTTTTTGCAGTAATAGTTTTTCATCAAATAAGAGAATTTTGGGGCTCTCATTTCTTATTTTTTACTGCTCATTTCTTTTCCTCTGATATTTCCACTAAATGTATGTTGGATGCTTGATGCTGTCCCATAAGTCTCAAAAGCTGTGTTCATTTTCTTTTCAATTTAGGTGATTGATCTTGGTTGGTCTTCAATTTAATTGAATTTTTCATTTCAAATCTATTGTTAGTTTATATAGGTCATACTCAAGAATCTTCTTTTTGTGTGTGATTTCCATTTTTAAATCAGCCCTTGTATAGCTCTCATTTCCAGGTTTATCCCATTTAATGTTTACCTGGTCCACTCGTCATCACAACTGGGACCAAAACCTCAGGTTGTTGGAGCCATAGGTTTTCCTCATTCATTTATAACCAAATTCTATAGCTCACTGATAATGCCAATGTAACTTCAAGACTCTCTCCTCCACTGGAATCAGGCACACTCCCTGTTCGCAAGGCCAGTCTTGACTTAGGAATTGACAAACCTGAGAAGGAACATTTAAGATAGGAGGAACCCCATGCAAGTAAGCTTTACACTTCGGAAAACTCAGAGTAGTTTTTTTTTTTTTTTAAAATAAATACTTATCAGTTTGTTCGCTTTTGGTTGATTTTAAGAGTTCTCAAATGTTTTTTTTAAACAAATTTATCCAGTTTAGTGTTTGTTTTACGGTTGTAGAATTATGTACTGACCTTTTTTTTATTCCATAGCCAGAGATCTATTGAATTTGGCAGGAATTCTATTTTCTGGATATATAGTTTTCTATTTTCTGGATATATAGTTTTCTATTTTCTGGATATATAGTTTTAAATAAACTATATTTCTTATTTACAGAAAAATAGTTTGCTATTGTGATCTATAAAAAGACAGGAGTCATTTGAATGTCCTATTTTATGCCATCACTCTGCTAAGTGTTTTTCATATAAAAGATGTGTATCCACAACAGCTATCCTAGGTAGAGACTGTCTTCAATTTACAGGTGCAAACATTCAGGCTTAGAGAGGTAAATGATTTGCCCTTTTCTGTGGTTATTAAAAGTGCCATTGATTTTACCTGTATTGACTTTGACTCAGGTAGCTTGGGTATAGAAATGAATGTTCAAATGAAATTTTTAGTCATTTTTATCTCAGTAAGTCAGTTAAATTAGACTCAACCACCATTTCTCAAGGACTTGTCAGCATCAAATGATGTTCTAGTTGCAAAGCATGAAGGACAGGGCAGCAGAGATATTACATGGTCCCCTCTCTCAAGGAATCAAGGGATTCATCATCACAAAAGAGAAGATAGATATTTTCAAACAACTGTAACACAATTGACTGATAAGTGTTCTGACACAGTGATTCTCAAACCTAATGTATGTTCACATTACAAATTAAACTGTAGATTTTGATTCAGTGAGTCTGAGTAGGGCCTGAGATTTCATATTTTTTAGCAGGTTTTCAGATGATAATGATACTACTGATATATAGATCACACAGTAAAAAGCAAAACCCTAGCATAGATGTAAGCTGGGAGTTATTAGAACACACAGAATTCATGTTTTTTTTTTTTTTTAAATTTGCTGTGGTTAGTTGAGAAAGAAAACTTCATCTCTCAATGATAAATAGTTTGCTCTTAGAGTGATGTCAGCATCATGGTAGCATACGATACTCTGTTTGTCTCTCTCTTTCAATGTACTACTAATAGAACATCCATAATACAACAAAGCTTCCTCTCTTCAACATGCCAGGATGCCAGAGAGTTCCACACATTTGTCCATCTAGGGGTGAAAGGACTGGAACAACAGAGGAAGCAGAACTGATGAAACAGCAGAGGTTGTACTCATGATGCCAGCCCTCTGGCCATGGCAAATGATCCCACAGCCCCAGAGAGCCACCTGCAGCAGGAGAGGCAGAATGCATGACTCCAGAATCCCAACTGCAGTGGCACCCACAGGGAACCAGGCAATAGTGGAGGCAAGGGTCCTTCCAACCATGGTGGTGCCTGAGATTCTGGCCTTCCCCCATGTGTGGCAGTGGCATTCTTGAGCCTGACAACCCCAGATGCAGTGGGGCTGCTCATGACCCATGTTTTTCCCCCTGGCCATGGTGGTAGTGCCCGCAATCCAGGTGACCTTGGATACAGTGGAGGTGTCCGCTACCCTGGTGGCCCCAGCGGTGATGCTAGTAACAGCAGTGACAATGGCAGCAGCAAGGCATCAGCAGGCCCTGAGGCAGAGGCTGGGAAGGTTGAAAAGTGCCCACCCTCAAATATAGCCAGAGGCAACTCAGGTAAGGGAAATTAAAAACGTGTGCTATACTGGACTCTGTATCAGACCAATCACTAGTAAGGGGATTGAAAGAATCAGTAATTAAACCTCTCAAAAACAAAAGTCCAGGCCTAGACAGCTTCACAAGTGAAATTCTACCAAACATTTAAAGAAGATGTGATAACTCTCGTTCTCAAACTCTTCCAAAAATTTTATGAGAAGGGAATGCTTATTTTACAAGGCCAACATTACCTTGATGCCAAAGACTAAGCAAGAACAACACACACAAAGAATAAAATTACAGGCCAATATCTCTGATGAACATAGATGAAAAAATCTACAACAAAGTATTCAGTTCAGTTCAGTTCAGTTCAATCGCTCAGTCGTGTCCGGCTCTTTGCAACCCCATGAATTGCAGCACACGAGACCTCCCTGTCCATCGCAAATTTGCAGAGTTCACTCAGACTCATGTCCCTCGAGTTGGTGATGCCATCCAGCCATCTCATCCTCTGTCATCTCCTTTTCCTCCTGCCCCCAATCCCTCCCAGCATCAGAGTCTTTTCCAGTGAGTCAACTCTTTGCATGAGGTGGCCAAAGTACTGGAGTTTCAGCTTCAGCATCAGTCCTTCCAATGAACACCCAGCTTGAACATGTGGAAGTTCATGGTTCACGTATTGCTGAAGCCTGGCTTGGAGAATTATGAGCATTACTTTACTAGCGTGTGCTGCTGCTGCTGAGTCACTTCAGTCGTGTCCGACTCTGTGTGACCCCACAGACGGCAGCCCACCAGGCTACCACGTCCCTGGGATTCTCCAGGCAAGAACACTGGAGTGGGTTGCCATTTCCTTCTCCAGTGCATGAAAGAGAAAAGTGAAAGTGAAGTCGCGCAGTCTGTCCGACTGTTAGCGATCCCATGGACTGCAGCCCACCAGGCTACTCCGTCCATTGGATTTTCCAGGCAAGAGTACTGGGGTGGGGTGCCATTGCCTTCCCCGTACTAGCGTGTGAGATGAGTGCAATTGTGCGGTAGTTTGAGAATTCTTTGGCATTGCCTTTTTTTGAGATTGGAATGAAAACTGACCTTCTCCAGTCCTGTGGCCACTGCTGAGTTTTCCANTACTGGGGTGGGGTGCCATTGCCTTCCCCGTACTAGCGTGTGAGATGAGTGCAATTGTGCGGTAGTTTGAGAATTCTTTGGCATTGCCTTTTTTTGAGATTGGAATGAAAACTGACCTTCTCCAGTCCTGTGGCCACTGCTGAGTTTTCCAAATTTGCTGGCATATTGAGTGCAGCACTTTCACAGCATCATCTTTCAAGATTTATTAGCAAACCAAATATAATGCATTAAAAGGGTCATGTAAAATGATGAACTGGGATTTATTCCAGGCTTGCAAAAATCACTCAACATTTTCAAATCAACCAACATGATACAACACAGTAACAAAATGAAGGATAAAAATAATCATCTCAGCAGATGCAGAAAAAGCACCCAACAATATTCAACATCCATTTATGTTAAAAAAAAACATTAAAAAAATGGTGAAGTGGGAAATGGCTACCCACTCCAGTATTCTTGCCTGAAAAAATCCCATGGATAGAGGAAACTGGCGGGCTATAGTCCACAGAGTCTCAAAGATTTGGACATGACTTAGTGACTAAACAACAAGTATTATACTTCAATGTAATAAAGGCCATATGTGACACATCCACAGCTAACACCATACTCCATGTTGTTGTTGTGTGATCACTCAGTTGTGTCCAATTCTTTGCGACCCCATGGACTGTGGCATGCCAGGCTTCCCTGTCCTTCACCATCTCTTGGAGCTTCCTCGAACTCATGTGCATTGAGTCAGTGATGCCATCCAGCCATCTCATTCTCTGTTGTCCCCTTCTCCTTTTGCCTTCAGTCTTTTCCAGCATCAGGGTTTTTTGCAGTGAGTCAGCTCTTAACATCAAGGGTGTGTGTGTTTGTGTGTGTGTTAAATTGCTTCAGTCATGCCAGACTCTTTGTGACTCTATGGACTGTAAGCCCACCTGTGGGGCTCCTCTGTCCATGGGATTCTTCAGGGAAGAATACTGGAGTGGGTTGCCTTGCCCTTCTCCAGGGGATCTCCCTGACCCAAGGATTGAACTTGGGGTCTCTTAACATCTCCTGAATTGGCAGGTGGGTTCGTTACCACTACTGCCACCTGTAAAGCCCTTTTCACATCAGGTAGCCAAAGTATTCGAGCTTCAGCTTCAGCAGCAATCCTTCCAATGATATTTAGTGTTGATTTCCTTTAGGATTGACTGGTTTGATTTCCTTGCCCCCAAGGGACTCTCAAGAGTCTTCTCGAAAACCACATTTTGAAAGCATCAGTTCTTTGGTGCTCAGCCGAAGAATTTCATACTCAGTGATGAAAACCTTGAAGCTACCTACCCCTCTAATATCAGAAACAAGAGAAGGGTGGCCACTCTTACTACTCTTATTTAATATAGTATTGAAAGTCCTAGTCAGAGCAATTAGGTAAGAGGAAGAAATAAAAGACATCTAAATTGGAAAGAAAGACATTAAGCTGTCACTATTTGAGGATGACATAATTTTATTCAGAAAAAACCCTAAAGACCTCACTGAAAAGCTTTAGAATAGTAAACAGAAAACATAAATTTGCAGTAAATTTGCTATCAGTATAAAAAAGTTGTGTTTCTATACACTAACAACAAAATTGAAGAGAGAAATGAAGGAAACAATTCATTTACCATTGCAAAAACAGCAAGAAATACCTGTTGCTGTGAAGTTGCTCAGTCGTGTCTGACTCTTTGTGACCCCATGGACTGTAGCCTGCCAGACTCATGGGATTTTCCAGGCAAGAATACTGGAGTGGGTTGCCATTTCTTTCTCCAGTTTAACCAAGGAAGTGAAAAACCTGTGCATGAAAATTATGAAGATCTTGTTGAAAAAAGTTGAAGAAGATGGACAAAAAATGGAAAGGTATTCTGCACTCACTGGAAGAATTAACATCGTTAAAAATAACATACATATGATATATTTTTCACATATCTAGGAACTTTGAAGTGTTATGGTGAATTTCTTATCTTAACTATTCTGTTAAATTTTTCACCTCTTAGGAGATAGTTTAAGTTTGTTCTATAATTCTGCTTTTACAGAATATTTTTAACTTTGATGCTAAAAATCTTGTGCTTTTTTCCAAAGTCCACATTACCTTTCAACTGCCCTCTCCCCTGCAATATGTAGGTGAAATGAGTGAAAGGAGTATGTCTATTCCTCTCTTCATTATGCTTGTGCTTGGTCAAACATGGAAATAAATAAGTACAATAAAGTACAAGAACTCAATGTCTCACCTCCCACTCCATCCCACCCCTCTAGTTTGTCACAGAGAATCAGTTTGAACTCCCTGAGTCAATTATCCAAATTAATTAAAAAAAAACCAAAAACCCACGCACATTGAGTTCTAACCACTGGGATGCTAGGGGATTCACCAGTTTTTGTAAATAAAATTTTATTGTAACACAGCCACAAGATAAAAAAAGCCCAAACTCAACCTAATCTCCACACAAGTGATTGTATATATGTATATTATATATGAAAGTTGTTAAGAGAGTAAATCCTAAGAGTTTTCAACATAAAGAAAAATTTTTTTCTTATTTCTTTAATTTTACGTCTACATGACATGATGGATGTTCACCAAACTTATTGTGATAATCGTTTGATGATGTTTGTAGTTTTGTTTAATGGAAGGAACAATGTTCATATCTATTATTAGAGATACAATTTAATAATTTAAGTTTCAGAAAACCAAAAATAAAGCACATTGTCTGTGTAAGGTGGTCTCCCAATAGCTCAGCTGATAAAGAATCCGCCTGCAATGCAGGAGACCCTGGTTCGATTCCTGGGTCGAGAAGATGTCCTGGAGAAGGGATAGGCTACCCACTCCAGTATTCTTGGGCTTCTCCGGTGGCTCAGCTGGTAAAGAATCTGTCTGCCATGTGGCAGACCTGGGTTCAATCCCTTGGTTGGGAAGATCCCCTGGAGAAGGGAAGGGCCCCATGTATAGTCCATGGGGTTCGAAAGAGTAGGACAGGACTAAGCAACTTTCACTTTTACTTTTTTTTTTTCCTGTGTAAGGTAAGACATTGTGGGAAAGAAAATTCACATTGGCATTTTATTTATATTGAATTAACGGAATTTTAAGATGTTTAGATATAGGATTCCAATGTTTCAGCTATTCATGACATTTACTTATCTTTTAGCAGTAAATTTAACTGAAAAATAAAATAATTTTTTGGCCATTTCAATATCTCTTAATATGTTACCTAAAAATGTTATAAGGGCTGTTGAATTATCATTAGCAAGATTCATTTTAAGACAGAAATAATCTTTATTCTGTGTTACTTAAATATATATACTTGAATGATAATTCTGTCTTGATAATTTTATATAAAATTAATACTATTGCTTTCTGATATTTTTCAAAATTAAGGTATAAACTATAAATTTTAACCACCTTTGAAGTAAATAATATTTTGTTGTAAGAATTTAAAATTAGGTTAAATTGGATTACTCTGCTTAAAAAGATATTTGTTAAAGTACAGGTATTTCTGGAAAAAATGAAACATCACCATTGGCTTAATTTCCTTTTTCTTGATAAATCAATTTTATTCAGGTTTAATTTATGAACCACAAAATGCACCCATTACTTCTGTGTTCACACTGTTTAAAAATTGTAACATACATGGTATTTGTCTCAGATAGAAAATTCAAAAAGGAGTAATTAGTGTGGTTCTGGAGAGGTGACTAGAAAGTTAAAGATTCATTTGGGGCTTATTTTAATAATAATGAGAAAGGGGAAACAACAGTATTAAAGAATAATGTATTAATATCCAGGACAAGATGTCCAGACACAGGTTAACATAAAAACCTATCACATACACACAAACCTATCACAAGAAAGACATTAAATATAAGGGACTCTTATAGTTTTTCTACTAAAATACACACTTTAGAGCTAAGATATCTAGAGAGAAAGCAATTATTAATCAGTTTTAATTGTTCAATTTATTAAATCGATCATAGAATAATAGTTTTCTGTTATTTGTCCTGAAAATTAAATCACCACATATGAAAAATTANATCTTAACTATTCTGTTAAATTTTTCACCTCTTAGGAGATAGTTTAAGTTTGTTCTATAATTCTGCTTTTACAGAATATTTTTAACTTTGATGCTAAAAATCTTGTGCTTTTTTCCAAAGTCCACATTACCTTTCAACTGCCCTCTCCCCTGCAATATGTAGGTGAAATGAGTGAAAGGAGTATGTCTATTCCTCTCTTCATTATGCTTGTGCTTGGTCAAACATGGAAATAAATAAGTACAATAAAGTACAAGAACTCAATGTCTCACCTCCCACTCCATCCCACCCCTCTAGTTTGTCACAGAGAATCAGTTTGAACTCCCTGAGTCAATTATCCAAATTAATTAAAAAAAAACCAAAAACCCACGCACATTGAGTTCTAACCACTGGGATGCTAGGGGATTCACCAGTTTTTGTAAATAAAATTTTATTGTAACACAGCCACAAGATAAAAAAAGCCCAAACTCAACCTAATCTCCACACAAGTGATTGTATATATGTATATTATATATGAAAGTTGTTAAGAGAGTAAATCCTAAGAGTTTTCAACATAAAGAAAAATTTTTTTCTTATTTCTTTAATTTTACGTCTACATGACATGATGGATGTTCACCAAACTTATTGTGATAATCGTTTGATGATGTTTGTAGTTTTGTTTAATGGAAGGAACAATGTTCATATCTATTATTAGAGATACAATTTAATAATTTAAGTTTCAGAAAACCAAAAATAAAGCACATTGTCTGTGTAAGGTGGTCTCCCAATAGCTCAGCTGATAAAGAATCCGCCTGCAATGCAGGAGACCCTGGTTCGATTCCTGGGTCGAGAAGATGTCCTGGAGAAGGGATAGGCTACCCACTCCAGTATTCTTGGGCTTCTCCGGTGGCTCAGCTGGTAAAGAATCTGTCTGCCATGTGGCAGACCTGGGTTCAATCCCTTGGTTGGGAAGATCCCCTGGAGAAGGGAAGGGCCCCATGTATAGTCCATGGGGTTCGAAAGAGTAGGACAGGACTAAGCAACTTTCACTTTTACTTTTTTTTTTTCCTGTGTAAGGTAAGACATTGTGGGAAAGAAAATTCACATTGGCATTTTATTTATATTGAATTAACGGAATTTTAAGATGTTTAGATATAGGATTCCAATGTTTCAGCTATTCATGACATTTACTTATCTTTTAGCAGTAAATTTAACTGAAAAATAAAATAATTTTTTGGCCATTTCAATATCTCTTAATATGTTACCTAAAAATGTTATAAGGGCTGTTGAATTATCATTAGCAAGATTCATTTTAAGACAGAAATAATCTTTATTCTGTGTTACTTAAATATATATACTTGAATGATAATTCTGTCTTGATAATTTTATATAAAATTAATACTATTGCTTTCTGATATTTTTCAAAATTAAGGTATAAACTATAAATTTTAACCACCTTTGAAGTAAATAATATTTTGTTGTAAGAATTTAAAATTAGGTTAAATTGGATTACTTTGCTTAAAAAGATATTTGTTAAAGTACAGGTATTTCTGGAAAAAATGAAACATCACCATTGGCTTAATTTCCTTTTTCTTGATAAATCAATTTTATTCAGGTTTAATTTATGAACCACAAAATGCACCCATTACTTCTGTGTTCACACTGTTTAAAAATTGTAACATACATGGTATTTGTCTCAGATAGAAAATTCAAAAAGGAGTAATTAGTGTGGTTCTGGAGAGGTGACTAGAAAGTTAAAGATTCATTTGGGGCTTATTTTAATAATAATGAGAAAGGGGAAACAACAGTATTAAAGAATAATGTATTAATATCCAGGATAAGATGTCCAGACACAGGTTAACATAAAAACCTATCACATACACACAAACCTATCACAAGAAAGACATTAAATATAAGGGACTCTTATAGTTTTTCTACTAAAATACACACTTTAGAGCTAAGATATCTAGAGAGAAAGCAATTATTAATCAGTTTTAATTGTTCAATTTATTAAATCGATCATAGAATAATAGTTTTCTGTTATTTGTCCTGAAAATTAAATCACCACATATGAAAAATTAAAAAAAAGTGTAACATACAAACAATATAAAATGTTACCATATTAACCATTTTTAAGTGTACATTTCAGCAATGATAAGTATGTTCATATCATCATGTAAAATGCACTCCTTTGAAGTATGGAGTTTAATTAGTTTTGAAAATATGTTTGTCAATACACTTGTGTAACTTCCAGTATAAATTAATACACAGTATTTCTATCACTCCCCCCAAATTTTCCTTTGTGCCTGTTTATGATCTTCACTAACTGCAAACCAAGTAATAGCATCAAGAAGACAACAGGTCCTGGCAAGGATTGGGTGTAAATGGAACCTTTGTACACTGTTAGTGGGAATGTAAACTGGTTCAACCACTATGGAAAATAATATGAGTTTTTCTCAACACTTCACAATATTAAAAATAGATCTACCATTCAATCAGACAGTTCTACCCCTGAATATATACCCAAAGAAAATTAAAAGAAGGTTTTGAAGAAGTAGATACAATCCTATGTGGCATCACTCACAATATGGAAACAACTTAAAAGCCAGTCAATGGATGAATGGATAAAAAAGTTGTGGTTTATATACACAATGAAGTATCATGCAGCCATGAGAAAGGGGGATATCCTTTGGCCATTGTGACAACATGGATGGACCTTGAACACTTTACTTGAGATATGTCAGACAGAGACAGAAAAATACTGTGTGATATCCTCTATATGTAGATTCACAAAAGTCAAACTCATAAAAAACAATGAGTAAGGTGGTGTTTACCAGGGTATAGCGGAGTGGGAGGATAAGAGTGTTGTTGTTTAAGGATATAAGCTCATAACAAGTGGTGAATAAGCCATGGAGATCTAATGCACAGTATAGTGAATATAGACAACAATTGTGTATTATAAATATGAATTTCTTTTAAAAAATGAGGACTGCTTAAGTCTATAGAGGCTTTTTGATGATCCTTGGGAAAATTTGGAGCTGATGCCATAGGTCTGTATATGGACAGTAATATATGTGCATAGGTCATATTAATCATTTTTCATAGATAAATTTATTAATTCAGTGTAAAATAACACTGGCTAATTTGATGTTCACTGATTTATTCCAAAGCCAGATTGCAATGAATCTTAATAGATTTACAAAAGGTCATAACTGGAAAGTGTCAATGTAGTCTTAGCTATTTAAATAGGTAATTAGATGAAAATTTTAAAATAGGGATATTTCCATGGGAGAGTATAAAATAACCATTTCTGATCCCTGCTGAAGTTTGCTTCTGTCTTGAGAACATTTGTTTAAGAAGCAAGACCTATTCCTTGTGTACCTAATACCAGGTTTTCTGCAAGTCTCTGAAAAGTTTGTATCTTCCCTCGAGAGTTTATCTGGTTCAAGCTCAGATGGGATCCATACTCTTGCAGTTTTGGGCAAATCAAGCTTATTGCAGCTAGGAAGCCCTTCAGAAAATAGGACCTTCCTGGGATTTGCCTGTTTTGTTCTTCCAGCCATGTGAAGGCATTTGACAAGGTCTTTGAATTCTTTTTTTCCCCTTATTATTTATTTTAATTATGTAGCTCTCTCTGTCCCCTGAAACACTTTATTTTTATGTTATTTTGCTATATTACTATTTGCCAGGCACTGTAGTAACTGTACAGAGACTTAAGAAGACATGATGTTTTTTTCTTCTGTGAACTTTTATGGTATAGATAGACATCAAAAAATGATTCAAAATCAATATTTGTGGGCTTGTAAAGATCTCAGAATAAGAAGAAGAATGGCCACTGAGGGGTTCCTGAGCCTGTGGGAGTTTGAACCCCACTTAGATCTTCCCCTCCATCCCCAGACGGTCCGTTTCCTCCATTATCTCCACCCTCCCGGAAGGACCATAGAGTACTCGTTTCAGTACTGGTTTTCTTGAACCTCAAACTATCCCGTGAAGGACTACACGTGAAACTCATCAATTATGAAAGATTTCTACAAAATAGTGGTTCTTTTATGAGTAATGACGAATAAGTCTGAGGGAGATGTAGTTGATATAAATCAAGAAATCGGTACTACACGTGTTTTATCGAGTAGATAGATAAACCCCAGCTATGTCACCTTTCCAATACTATAATCTTAATATGTGTGGACCCCAGTGAAGGGTCGAGACGGTGAGTGAGTGGTACATTGGTGCTAGTTCAATAAATTTGGGAGTTTTGAAATAGTGATTTTGTTACTATTTTTATCAATTGTGAAATCTCAACTAAACTCCTAATTTACTATACAAAAATTCTATGAATCTATTACACTCGAGTTTGATCAGTAAGTCATCTACCGTTGACAGTGATAATATACCGACTATATTTTACCGTTAAATATAAAATTTTATAACTTGTTTTACGTAACTTAAAACGATCAGTATCTTATTACTTTTGTACTAAATTATAAATATTTAATGAATCCGACTGTAACCCGAAAAATAAGGATAGAAGAAAAAAAATATCTGTTTTAGCGCTAATAATAGGTTACATAACCTACGACGGGTAGCCAAATATTTCCTTCAATTAGATCTACTTGGGTTTCCCCTCTTAACAAGATGTTTTCTCTAACCATTTTCGGTCGTCTTTTAGCTCAGAGGAGAAGACGTCCTCTCGTCGAGAGTCCATTTACCTCTTTTTATGTCATCTGTAAAAGACAGTATGTACTAGTACCTCTGACAGTAAGTGTATGATCTCCAAATCTAAAAATTTCTACTAAACTAGTGTAACGACAAATTATACTTAAACAAAAGAATAATTAGTTTTTGTAAAAATGACATTTTTAGGAAAACTCCTCTAACGAAACTAAAGTGACCGACGACCAAAAAACTCCTCACTAGAAAACTGATGTAACGAAAGGTCCGTAAAAGTGGTGTAGTCTTTTACTTATGAACTCTCTTTGTATTCTTTTATTGTGTTACGTTATATCGTTAAAATAAAATTAGTCTTAGAGGTCCTCTGATTTTCATGTTTTGGAAAGGTTCACAAAATTCACTGTCCGTTAAAGTGTCAATAAATTTTAGTCTAAATATTGTTTTTTTGTGGTTATTCAAATTGATTACTGATCCTAAATAAGTTTATATCTACTCATGTCGGTATTTTAATAATAGACTTGTATTGATTCTTTAGCAGGAAACAAATTTCCTCAAATTTTGATCCTTGTAATAATTCTCATTCTTTTGGATGTCACTCTCCTTTTCACATGGGCTTTCCTGATAGCTCAGATGGTAAGGAATCTGCCTGCAATGCGGGAGACCCAGGGTTCAATCCCTGAGTCAGAAAGATCCCCAGGGGAAGGTAATGGCAACCCACTCCAGGATTCTTGCCTGAAAAATTCCATGGACAGAGAAGCCTGGCGGCCTAGAGTCCATGGGAACACAGAGTCAGACATGACTGAGTGAATACGCTTTCACTTTCACCTTTTCAGTGTAGTTCAGAAATAGTGACTTGGCAAAAGTCACAGACACACAGCTTGTTACTTTATGACAGAGTCAGGCCTCAACCTCAGTCTGTTGAGTTTCAAACCCTTGCTCAGAGAACATAAAAGAAAATGTTCTGTGTTAGTAGGGTCTCTTTACAGCAGAGAAACTATACTTGAGTTGTCTAGAAAGAGTAGCATTCTGGTGGGGATTTCACTAGTAAACCTGCCAAGGGTGCTTGTGAAGAATCAGTGAATGAGTTACAGCTTTATGATTAGAATAATAATATGCTAAGGATCAACCATGTGCCAAACACTGTTCTATGTATTTTATGAGTATTATCTCTTTTTTATCCTTTTTAAATTTTTTCTTTTTTCAAATGAGAAAATTATGTCAAAGTCTAGTTTTTTAAATTGCCCAAGATATCATTGATTGTGGAACTTCAGTTTCAACTCAGGCCTTATAACTCCAAATTGCCTGTTTTTAATCACTACCCAGAGGCTGAGATTTTAAGGATTTCGCCTTCATGCTTGTCATTTTATCTAACTTAACTTACCAGTAAAAAAATAATAAATCAATAGCCTCAGATTTATTAAATTTCATATGCTAGGCATTGAGCTTAATCCTTTAGCTGCTTTATCTTATCCAATAATGACAATAACCCTATAAGTTTTGCATTATTATTATCTCATTTAACAGATGAGAAAGTCAGAGAGGATTTAAGTTACTAGCTGCACTAGAAAGCTATAGGGCTTACTCCTTTGCCTGAACTTTTAATCCCTAAATTAAATGCTGCCTCTTGTCCCCGCAGTAACTCTGTCTGCTCTATAGACCCTCCACCTCTGGTCTTAACCTAGAAGCGACTAATTCAGTGGTTTTATCCAGGAATGCACAGCAGAATCAACTGGGAAACATTAGGGAAACACATGTGACTGAGTTCAGCATCTCTGTGGGTGGTCCAGTCACGAGCTTTTAACACCTGCTCATTCTGTTGAGTTCTCCTGGTTGGGCATTATTACTGCTGTCAACCTGTATACAGCACACACATTAAAGAAGTACCCCTGTCTTATGCTTGGTACTCCTCTGTGCTGAAGAGCAGAGTTTTTCCAACTGCAATAAACATCAGAAGTACTGTGTGAGCTTTTTGAAAATGTGTATTCTTGGCTTGCCACTCAAATTTGGATTTTTTTTACATTTATGTTAGGGCCCAGGAATCCGATTTTTATTTATTTACTTTTTAGGACTAAATGTTTTATTTATTTTTTAAACTTTAAACTTTTAATTTTGTATTGAGATGTAGCCTGTTAATAATATTGTGGTAGTTTCTGGTGAACAGTGAAGGGACTCAGCCATCCACGTACACGTATCCTTTCTTCCCCAAACTCCCCTGCCACCCAGGCCAGCACATAACATTGAGCAGTTCCGTGTGCTATAAAAAAAGGTCCTTGTTGGTTAACCATCTTGAATATAAGTGTATACATGACCTTCCCCAAATCCCTAAGTATCCCTTCCCGTTGCCCCGGGCAACCATATGTTCATTTCCTAAGTCTGTGAGTCTCTTTCTGTTTTGTAAGTAAGTTCATTTGTATCACTTCTTTTTAGATTCCACTGTGAAGGATGTTATATGATATTTCTCCTTCTCTGTCTGACTTATTTCACTCAGTATGACACTCTCTAGGTCCATCCATGTTGTTGCAAATGGCATTATTTCACTCTTTGTAATGGCTAATAAGGAATCTGATTTTTAATTGGCTTACCCAGCAACTTGAATGCCTGGAAGAATCAAAATGGTGGATTCAAGCCAGTAGATATCTTTGGAAGGGAGTGCAGTTCATGAAAGCTTTCATTTTAGAGACCGAAACCTGAGCTTGAAATATTGACTCTGGTTTTCTTACAGCTTATAGTTTTGTAACATTGGGCAATTTACTTAGCTTTCCTTTCCTTTTCTGGAAAGTGGGGATATTAAAACATATTTTGCAGGGGTGTATTTGGCCTAGAGGGATCACATATGACAGCTGAAACATTTAAGAGTGACTATACCATCCTCTGGCTTTTTCCTGTCTTGTCACTGCTGTGTGGAAACCAAGTATTCCATAGGCATAGCTGGAAAATGCAAATGTCTTGTATCTCTTATTCACTGCTTGAAAGGGAGCTGCCCTGGAGAACTTCTGTAGTCATTGGAACACTCAACTCATTTTGTATAAAGCACTGAGTTTTTAGTGCTTCTTCATGATGGAGGAGCCTGGTGGGCTGCAGTCCATGGGGTCATGAAGAGCTGGACACAACTGAGCGACTTTACTTTCACTTTTCACTGTCACGCATTGGAGAAGGAAATGGCAACCCACTCCAGGGTTCTTGCCTGGAGAATCTCAGGGACAGGGGAGCCTGGTGGGCTGCCATCTATGGGGTCACACAGAGTCAGACATGACTGAAGTGACTTAGCAGCAGCAGCAGCATGAGTGTAGTGCATGCGTGTGCGCGCGTGCGCGCACACACACACACACACACACACACACACACTGCTTACTACTGAATACCTATAAATACCTTCTTACATACTCAAGACTCAGTATTTCCAAGCTGAATTCATCACCTCTTCTCCCAACCTATAGGTATTACTGTTGGTGACAGCTCTCTTCAAGTTTTTCAAACTAGCAAGAACAGTTATTTTCTATAGTAATTTATCTTCTTCCTTTACACTTACAGTCAGTTACCATATCCTAAAACCATCTGAAAACCCTTGAGTATTTGGTCACTTCTATTCTTACTGCTGTTCCAGATACTAAAATTAACAATTTCTTAGAGAGCAAAAGGTTATAAAGTGAAAAGTGCATTTAATTCTCTCCCCTTCTGGAAGTTAATAATAATTTCAATTTTGTAGGTATGCATTAACACAAATACTAATATGTTGTAAGCTGCTATGCAAACAGGCTTTTTACTTTTAACAATATACTATTGTTATTCATATAAGTATATCCCACAGCCTTCGCATTCTGTATGAAAGTAAAAGTTGCTCAGTCCTGTCCAACTCTTTGTGATACTCTTTGCAAAGCCCTGGATTGTGACCCTCCAGGCTCCTCTGTTCATGGAATTCTCCAGGCAAGAATATTGGAGTAGGTAGCCATTCCCTTCTCCAGGGAATCTTCCCAACCCAGGGATTGAACCCAGGTCTCCTGCATTGCAGGCAGATTCTTTACTGTCTGAGCCACCACGGAAGCCCAAGAATACTGGAGTGAGTAGCCTATCCCTTCTCAAGGGGATCTTCCCGACCCAGGTATAGAACCGGGGTCTCCTGCATTGCAGGTGGATTCTTTACCAGCTGAAATACTGCATTTATTAGATATGAAATAACTTTTTAAGCTATGTTTTCTGTTGCTCAGTATTTACACTGTTTCAATCTTTTGCAAGTATGAACTATAGTATAAAGAATAATTTTGAAAAATATTGTTTTGTATATGTATGTGTATGTGTATGTGTGATAAAATCCTAAAATTCCTAGGAGAAGAGGGTTATGTGTTTGTAACGTTGATATTGAACAAATGGATGTGAATTTTAATTGGTTTCCTTGCATTTGAACTCACTATTCTCCAATTTCTTTCTCTCCCACGCTATTGTGTGGGATTCTACAGTAGCTTTGCATTTCCGATATACTTAAGTGTAATTTTCTCTGGATGGTAGGGGGATCCTTCACAATCTGCCTCTGTTCATCTTTCTACCCTTAATGTTTTCTTATATCCCACTTTTTGCTCTGTGAATTTTCCTGGTGGCCCAGATGGTAAAGCATCTGCCTGCAATGCAGGAAACCTGAGTTCAACCCCTGGGTTGGGAAGGTCCCCTGGAGAAGGGAATGGCTACCCACTCTAATAGTCTACCCACTCTATCATTCTTTTGCTCTAGAATACTGCCCTTGCCACTTTTTGCCCATGGGACTCTTGTTTCTTTGAGTTAAACTTTTGTTCTTTGCTTCTGATTCTGGACTTAGTAACCTATGTTTCATGGCAATGGCTAGCATAGTGTTTGTAGGTTCCAGATGCTTTTAGTTTATGTTGAATTTTATGTATGCACATATTTAACAATCTTCTCTCAATTGTTCTCTAACAATGTGCATATTTATTTTGCAATTCAGGGCTGAACATAGTGGATTCTGCTCTTGTATATAGAAGGTACACAATGGAGCTTTAGCAATTTGATCAGTGTAGGTAATCCACATTTTATAATTCAGAACTGTTGTGGAACTTATTTTGCTTTAGTTTCCCAATTTTGCTGTTTTCTCTGATTCACTGGATAACTGCCAAGTCGTATCTTCATTTTCTTTTGTGTATTCACAGTAAATCTATATTTTGTACTGAATTCTCCTTTCTCTCCAGCATTATACTGAAAAGCAGGCAATGTTTCCTATACATTAATTGATATGTCCTTTCATTCAACTGACTTTTAATGAGCACATGCTTTGTGCCAGTTACTGCTCTTGGCCCTGAGGAAACAAGTCAACATTCTAATGGGGAGAGATCAGCAGTAAACACATATGTAGAGTAAATTCACATGGATGTAAGTTACTGGGAGAAAACTAAAACAGCTAAGGGATCTGAAAGTGGGGGAAATAACTTTGTTTTTATGTCATCAGTAAGGTCATTGCTTATTCTCTGAGCAGGTGACATTTGAGCCAAGACTGAATGAAATGAGTGGAATGACTGTATGAAAATATGGAGAAGGATCATTTCAGGCATTAGCTACAGCTAGTATGAGGCCCTCAAGTAGAATATGCTTGATGGGTTCCTAGAATTGTAAGAAGAGAAGTTTGGCTGGAACAGGGTGAATCAAGGGGAGAACTGGAGAAAGTGGAGTGAAAGGAGGGTTTGGAGCAGAGGAACCACCTCAGATTTACATGGTAATGAAACTGCTCTTTCTGCTGTGGGGAGGTTGCAGGGAGCAGGAGATTGGAGAAGTAGAGTTAGATGCAAGGCTGTCACTGCTTTCCAGAGAAAACCCTCATGAATAACATGGTGACAAATCCTTAGTCCTGTAGGCTTTAGCTTTAATATTTTCCAAAGATACCATTTATGACTGTCTATAGAGTTTTAAAGAAATCAGAAAAGCACATAAATAAGTACAAATAAAAACCATTTGAAGTAAAAAAAAAAAAACCAACAAGATGTGATTTCACAATGCTCAATAATCAATGCTACCTGTATTTTAAGATACAGAACATTTGGTAAAGCACACCTAAGATATACTGTTAATTGGTTTAGGTAGAAGATCCAACAACAAAAAAAGAATGTGCAAATCCAAGAGACAAGCCCTTGTGTGAAGTGCCTTTCAATGAAGAAGCTTCTGCCCAATCCTTTCAGAAAGTTTTAAGTCAGTGGAGAACTGGACATCATGGTGACAATGAGACACAGAACTTATATGCAGCAAAATCAGGTATAGTTTTTTTTTTTTTTTTTTTTATAAAGTGAATGCTTTAAAATAAAGCTGATTTTATCTCCATTCTCTGTGAATATAAATGCGGTGTTCAGAAGCTATTAACATCGGGATAGTAGTTTGATACAACTCTTCAAATGTGTAGTCACTGTGTGACCATTGGTTTAGTGGTTTATTATTTATAGAATCCTGAATGGGCCTCTTTGCCTTTTCATAAGTCTTTTTGCCTTATGGCAGAAAGCAAAGAAAAACAAAAGAGCCTCTTGATGAAAGTGAAGGAGGAGAGTGAAAAAGTTGGCTTAAAACTCAACATTCAGAAAACTAAGATCATGGCATCTGGTCCCATCACTTCATGGCAAATAGACAGGGAAACAATGGAAACAGTGGCAGACTTTATTTTTCTGGACTTCAGAATCACTGCAGATGGCGACTGTAGCCATGAAATTAAAAGACGCTTGCTTCTTGGGAAAAAAGCTATGACCAACCTAGACAGCAAATTAAAAAAGCAGAGATATTATTTTGCCAACAAAGTTCTGTCTAGTCAAAGCTTTGGTTTTTCTAGTAGTCATGTATGGATGTGAGAGCTGGACTATAAAGAAAGCTGAGAGTCAAAGAATTTATGTTTTTGAACTGTGGTGTTGGAGAAGACTCTTGAGAGTTCTTGGACTGCAGGGAGATCCAATCAGTCAATCCCAAAGGAAATTAGTCCTGTATATTCATTGGAAAGACTGATGCTGAAGCTGAAACTTCAATATTTTGGCCACCTGATGCGAAGAACTGACTCACTGGAAAAGACCCTGATGCTGGGAAAGATTGAGGCAGGAGCAGAAGGGGACGACAGAGGATGAGATGGTTGGATGGCATCACCGACTCAATGGACACGAGTTTGAATAAGCTCTGGGAGTTGGTGATGGGCAGGGAAGCCTGGTGTGCTGCAGTCCATGGGATCTCTAAGAGTCAGACACGACTGAGTGACTGAATTGAACTGAACTGAATGGGCCTTGGGAATATATTTGCCTTTGTTTCCTGCATAAATTCAGACTGTCAAATGAATAGAGAGTTGGATTCTTTCAGTTCCTCCTCTTCTAGCAGAAAGTTTTTGTTAGAACAACTGTTCCTTTATTGAACTGTAATTACAACATATAAAACAGGAGGATCTATGAGACAGTAAAGTAAATAATTTTGTTTTATATGTGTCTTGAGAAATATATTTCAAGGACTGCTGTGAAGTTCAGGGGGATAATTAATTTGTCTTTTGTTTTTCTTTCCTTTTGAAGAAATATTTCTTGTTTTTATTTTTCCTTGGTGATTTTTATAACCATATTCTAGACATTGAAGATCTGGATGACTGAAGTGTACAGAGTCTTTGCTTTGTTTCCCAGGATGTTTTGAGGGAAATCATACTTTTAGAAGTATTCAATTTATTAATTTTATTACTCAGAATCTTTTTGAGGCTTCCGATTGCTTTTCATTAAAGATAAAATGCTAGATAATAAATTTAAATCCTGTAGCTTAGTTGAAAGTATTCAGTTTTGTGGTTTCTATTTTCACTCTTTTTTCCAGTGAGGGAACTCTCCTGTTTACTGCTCTTTTGAAGTGTAGTTTAATTCCTAATGTCAAATATCATACACCTTCTTCACAATTAGAATTTGATTTTCTTCTTAATGATGTTTTTTCTTTCAAATATATTCCCTACATTTGTTCATGATACCTCAATTTTGTTAATATTTCCAAGATGTTGTTTGTATACCCTGTTTTAGTATGTACCCCAGTATTACTCTCAATGACTCCTATTTTATATACTTTTTTTGTGTTTTCACATTTATATTTACTTTTTTACTTTTCTACTTTGAAAGGGACTGTCTTCTATAGAAATACCTTTATGACTGGTGCACTTTGAAGACATAGTATTTAAAAATGATAGAAGAACTGAGGTGTTGTAGCTTTCCTCTATAGGCTAAAGATTGTGGATGGAGATGCTTAGATGGAATTGACTGCCTAATTTGAAAGGAATCATAGCAACCTGGAATGGTAGAGGCCAGAAGTTGGTATTTAATTATCAATGTTTTAGTGAAAAAATTACCAAAATAAGGGATAAGGAAGACTAGTAATTGATTGTTTCCATTCACAGCGATCTGTGATACTAATTGGAGTACATAAGAATGAAAAAAAAAATGTACATTCTCCTGTTTTTTCTGAGTAGAAAATTTCTATCTGATGCAGACTCATCTTAAGTTACTGTGTTTGGAATTCAGAGTTTTTATAAAGTTCCCAGCCCTAACCCAGGCCACAGATCTGAGGCCCCCTGAGGTAGGTGCTGGGTCCTTTTGCGAAGTTTTGTAGTGTGGCCACAGGGTACACTATGCCTCTTCCCCTATAACTTCACTACAGAATTTACAGCTATTTTCCAGGAAAGTAAAAGTGTGAAAGTGAAAGTGTTAGTTGCTCAGTTGTGTTCAGCTCTTTGGACTGCAGCCCGCCAGACTCCTATCCATGGAATTCTCCAGGCAAGAATACTGGAATGGGTAGCCATTTCCTTCTTCAGGGGATCTTCCTGACCCAGGGATTGAACCCTGGTCTCCTGCATTGCAGGCAGATTCTTTACTGTCTGAACCACCAGGAACACCACCAGAATAAACATGCAGTGAGGAAAGACAATGCCCAAACTTCCAGAGGGGTTATTAGACCCTGGGTCTGAACTGACAGTTATCTCTGGAGACCCTTAGTACCATCATAATCCACCAGTCAGTGTTAGAGATTTATAGAAGTAGAGTGGTAGATGGAGTCTTGTCTTTATTCTGTCTCATAGTGCACGGGCCAGTGGGACCATTATGTGGTTATTTTCCCAGTCTTGATTATATAATGGGAATTGATATACTTAGTAACAGTAATAATGCCTATACTGATGGTCTGACCTGTGGCATGAAGATTGTTATGGTTGTAAAACGTAAGTAGAAGACCCTAGAACTGTCTTCCTTCTTTGCCAATGTGCATGTTAAAATGCCATGCTGGAAGCAAAACCAGGGGGTTGCAGTTTCTGGGAACTGCAAAGATAAATGGCAACATCAAAGACTTGAAAGATGCAGGAATACTGCTTTTTATTATGATGGTTTAGTCGCTAAGTTGTGTCTGACTCTTGGTGACCCCATGGACTGTAGCCTGCCAGGCTTCTCTGTCCAGAAGAATTTCCAGGCAAGAATACTGGAGTGGGTTGCCATATCCTTCTCCAGGGGATTTTCCCACCCAGGGATTGAACCTGGGTCTCTTGCATTGTAGGCAGATTCTTTACCAGCTGAGCTACCAGGGAAGCACATTTCCATTTAACTTGTGTATTTGGTACAAAAGCCAATGATTTAGAAAGTGACTGCAAGTTGGAGTAAACTTGATCAGATGATGACGATACAGGTCATAGTTGCTTTACTGGATGTAGCATCTTTACTGGAGAAAACCAACACATTCTCTATGGTTGGAGGAGGGAGGCAGCTACTGACCTAACCCAGGGGCTAATTTTTCTATAATTGTCTATATCCATCACTTTAAATATTTTAAGCTTCGAGGGCCACTCATAAGGGTCATACAACTCTGCCATTGTAATATGAAAGACAGTATATTAATAAATGAGTGTGACTGTTTTTGAATAGAATCTTGTTTTTGAATGCAAATTTGAATTTTATGTAATTTTAACATGTTGCAATATATTATCTTCGTTTTGATTTTTTTCAACCATTAAAATATGTAGAAACCACTCTTAGCTTGAAAGCCAACAGAAATGGTGGGCCACATTTGGTGCAAAGGTTACAGTTTGCTGCTCCAATATCAAATATATTATTTTCTATTTCTATCAATAAATATAATCAGTTTAATATCATATGGCAGATATCATGGTATACATTCACAATTTTGCTCCAGACCTCCATTAACTCTCCAGCTTTCTAGCATTATATAGTCCCAAAGAACCTTGATTGTCTTGCTATTGCACAGAAGATAATGCTTGATTATTAGATTGATGTCATGATGCTAAGTGGATTTGGTGAACAGAGAGTATCTGTTACAGAATGATTATATGGGACCCTTTCCATCATGGGCAGTAATTTGTTCTTACAGAAAGAAGCTATGTATTTCAGAAAAAGATTTGCCTTCTCTTCCTGTAGTGTGTCTGCCAGCAGAAGCTTTATTTGTCACCATGGTATCTCACACAATGAGTGTCTGAGAGCAAGACACTCATTTTGTTATGAAATAGGTATAGAAATAGGCTCATACCCATGAAATTCACTCATCTTACCATGTGCAGCACTATCCAGCAGGCTTGATAGTTTTATGGAATGGCCTGCCAAAGGTTCAGTATGGGTTCCAGTTGAGAAACAACATTTTGTGAGTTTGGGGTGCTTTTCCTTCAGGGTACCATGTATTACATGAAACTCCAGTAGAACCTCCATTAAACAGGAAGCTGAGACTACCCCTTGCCCTTTGGGCCTCATCACACTGAATTAATAGTCAGCAGTTGTCACTGTACTGACCAATTTGTTTCAGCACAAGCATGAAGGAACGATTGGATTTTTATGATACAGTAAAGAAAAGAAAGACTTAATCTGAAAACAAATCAGCAGCAAACTTAATAGTTTTCCTGTGTTCAGTAATAATGTTCTTTGGAAAAAAGATGTGGTAGCCCAATGAAAAGAAGGGTATGGTCTTGAATCTTTGGCAATGAAGATTTGAGACAATGAAGATTTGAGATACCTTGATAAAAAGGTATCAGCAGATAGTAAGGTGAACATTGAATAGGTGGTGAAAGAAGGAAGCTATGGTAATCAAATCAAGGTAGGATTCAGTTGTTATTGTTTAGTTGCTAAGTCATGTCTGACTCTTTTGTGACCCCATGGATTGTAGCCTGCCAGGCTCCTCTGTCCATGGGATTTCCCAGACAAGAACACTGGAGTGAGTGCCATTTCCTTCTTCATGGGATCTTCCCAACACAGGGACTGAACCTGAGTCTCTTGCATTGCAGGTTGATTCTTTACAACTGAGCCAAAACCAGCTACAGAATGAACGATGGCAGCTATGTTTTATGTTGAGTAATTATTTTTTTCTCCTGTTTTTCCTCCATGCTAATATGACACATACTGCTGGTATCTAACATTCAAATTTAGTTGGAATTATCACTACATTGAAATCTGGTGGCTCAGCTGGTAAAGAATCCACCTGCAATGTGGTAGACCTGGGTTTGATCCCTGCATTGGGAAGACTCCCTGGACAAGGGAACAGCTACCCACTTCAGTATTCTGCCATGAAGAAGTCCATGAACCATATAGTCCATGGCGTCACAAAGAGTCAGACACGACTAAGCGGCTTTCATTATGATACCCAGTGAAAACTTTGTATTTTCTATGTGCTTCATACTATAGAACTTTATGTTTTCTATGTGCTTCAGACACGAGTCAGGTTTTTTGTTGTTTTCTTTGCCTTTTTTTTTTTTTTTTTGTGTGGTGGTAAAGAGTCCACCTACCAATGTTGGAGACACAAAAGACATGGGTTCTATCCCTGGAGTAAGAGCTGGCAACCCACTCCAGTATTCTTGACTGAAAAATCCCATGGACAGAGGAGGCTGGTGGGCTACAGTCCATGGGGTCTCAAAGAGTGGGACACGACTGAGCACACTACTGCTACTGCTTGCTTTTTGCAGAGAAATAGACAGACATACAAATGGAGGTTTAGATGCAAACTAAGTAGACTGTCTCTCTGGATTCATTTTCTCTTATTTTTACCCGATTCTATGCCTCTTTCACTTTTCAGTTTCATGCACTGGAGAAAGAAATGGCAACCTACTCCAGTGTTCTTGCCTGGGGAATCCCAGAATGGCAGAGCCTGGTGGGCTGCTGTCTATTGGGTCACACAGAGTTGGACACGACTGAAGTGACTTAGTAGCAGCAGTAGCAGCAGCAGCAGCAGCAGCAGCAGCAGCAGCAGCAGCAGC
>SJYX01013404.1:195902-207268 GCA_006410675.1 Oreotragus oreotragus
TTTGAACTGTGGTGTTGGAGAAGACTCTTGAGAGTCCCTTGGACTGCAAGGAGATCCAACCAGTCCATCCTAAAGGAAATCAGTCCTGGGTGTTCACTGGAAGGACTGATGCTGATGCTGAAACTCCAGTACTTTGGCCACCTCATGAAAAGAGTTGATTCAGTGGAAAAGACTGTGATGCTGGGAGGGATTGGGGGCAGCAAGAGAAGGGGACGAAAGAGGATGAGATGGCCGGGTGGCATCACCGACTTGATGCACAGGAGTTTGGGTGAACTCTGGGAGTTGGTGATGGACAGGAAGGCCTGGCGTGCTGCAATTCATGGGGTCGCAAAGAGTCAGACACGACTGAGCGACTGAACTGAACTGATGGGCTTCCCTAGTGACTCAGCAGGAAAGAATCTGCTTGCAATGCAGGAGACAAAGGAGACACGGGTTCATTTCCTGGGTCTGGAAGATCCTGATGAGGAAATGGCAACCCACTCCAGTATTCCTGCCTGAAAAATTCCATGGACAGAGGAGCCTGGTGGGCTATAGTACAAAGGGATGCAAAGAGCCGGACACGGCCGAGTGACAGCGCACACACAAGCGCTGTGTAAATGGAAAGCCAGGATATTATTCTTTTACCACTGGGTTAGTATTTTCAAGATCATTTACTGAGATTTACCCATAAAGATGTGCATAGCTGTATTTTATTCGTGTCACCGCTTAACAGTTCTCTGCTTATACCACTGTTTACCTGTTTAAACACTGACGATTGTCTGGGTTGATTCCCATTTGGGGGAGGAAAGAGGTTGAAGTATTTACTCTCCCTCTTCTTCATGTGCTGAGATTTCTGTAGTGACTGCATTCTCCACTTATGTTACAAAGCAACACTCAGATGACCTTTCATCCACAGCCATTGCTTTCAGTGATTCTTACAAAGTTTTCCTACATTGTCCTCTCAAGTCTAGGGTTGGTAACAGCTTTTCATAATTTTTACTTTCTGAGTGTTTCAACATCACTTGTTCCCTTAACCCTGCCCAGCAAACACTGGTGTTAAGAATATTCCTGCCCAGGTCTCCTAGCACTCATATGCACACTTTTCTGGGTTCTATTCTAGAAGTAAAATAGCTGGGTTATGGGGGTATTCATGTCTTCAACTCTACTAGGTAAACTTGAATTATTTACCAGTGTATTAGTTTATACTCCCTCTTGCAGTGCATAAATAGTCTGGCTGCTTCCCATTATCACCAACACAAATTGGCAGCTTAAAAAAAAATTACTGGCCTGATACAGATGAAATTGTATATATAAATTTGTGTACTTCATTACACATGGCATTATGTTTTCCTATGTATCTTGGCCAGTAGCTTTGAATTTGCAAGTTTCCTAGTTATTTGTGTTATTGATTATGTTTTAGCAAACTCCAAAATCTCATTTCCTTCAGTGTGAAAGGCAACTATTTACAATGACCTAGAAGGTTCACTAATATTACGGCTTCCCTGATGATTCAGTGGGTACAGAATCTGTCTGCAGTGCAGAAAACTGAGGTTTGATCCTGGAGTCGGGAAGATCCCCTGGAGAAGGGAATGGCTACCCACTCAAGTATTCTTGCCCAAAGAATTCCATGGACAGAGAAGTCTAGCAGGCTACAGTCCAAAGGGTCGCAAAGAGTCGTTCACAACTGAACGAATAAACACACACACAACTGGCCTCTTGGTTGTTCCTTAAACACTTTGGGCAAATTTGTATCTGAAGGCTTTTAAAAGTGCTGTCTTTTAAGGAAAATACCTATCATTCCTTTAGTATAAACAATGGAACATCTTACACTAAAGGTAGCCAGGGAACCATTAAACAAGAGAGCAAACCCAAACCTAAGTTACAGAGCTTGCATGGCATTGTTCAGGGAGGCATGCCTCACAAATCCATGTGTTCTAGATTTGTTTTCTATAAGCAACTTCAAACAAAGATTTTCCTGCTTAATGCATTACATAGCTAAAGACTCCTAGAAAATATCATTAATCCATTTGCCAGAAGGTCTAGTTAGTAGCACATTCACAATCAAGTTAACTCAGGCCACCTGCCATCTTATTTCCTGGGAATGTGCCGTTGGTGATGGCAGGAGAGTGGGGCACAGGCCAGCTGCTTCATCTCCTTCCTCCTCATCACCCTCCTCATTATCGCTCAAGTCAATGGCTTGACTTGGCCAAAATAAAAAAAAAAGTCCTCACTGTTTTACTTTCAGCTTTCCTGTTGGGAGTTTTATTTTTTTCCTCATGAAAAGGAGGACTCATAGTGGAGGGCTTTTCTTTCTCCTATGACCTGCGCTCCTTGACTCCTGCTCTTTTAGTTCATGCATCCTGGTGGTGGTTCTCAGCTGTTGTTCAGTTGTGTCCGACCATTTTCGACCCCACAGACTGCAGCATGCCAGACTTCCCTGTCTTTCAATATCTCCTGGAGTTTGCTCACTTCCCCTTCTCCTCCTGCCTTCAATGTTTCTCAGCATCAGGGTCTTTTCCAATGAGTCGTCTCTTCGTATGAGGTAGCCTAAGTATTGGAGCTTTAGCTTCAGCATCAGTCCTTCCAATGAATATTCAGGACTGATTTCCTTTAGCATTGACTGGTTTGATCTTGCAGTCCAAGGGACTCTTGTGTCTTCTCCAACACCACAGTTCAAAAGTATCAATTCTTTGGGGCTCAGCCTTCTTTATCAGATAGGACTGAGTGACTTTCACTTTCACTTTTCAGTGACTTTCACTTTCATTCTTTCAGCCTTTATGGTCCAACTGTCACATCTGTACATAACTACTGGAAAAACCATAGCATTGTCTATACAGAGCTTTGTTGGCAAAGTACATGTTCTAATTGCTTTATTCAGCACTCTTTTATACTGTGTGAAGAACGAAAATGAATGACACATTCTTTTGGTTTATTTTCATTGTTGGCATTTGGCCACTTCTAAAAGTTATTTATTAAAACCTGCAGTATGCACTTGGGATTATTCTCTAATTTCAGTGTATAAAAAATAATTGTTTCTCTCTTTACTGCTTCCATATTTTCTCCAAGATTTTTCCTGCTATTATGGTCAGTTTGGAGAAAGGTCTAATATTTAGAAGGGTGGAGAGAAGAGAAAATCTGGATTTACATTGCTCTTTTTTTTTTTTTTTTTCCCCAGAAGTCTCCATCAGTTTTAAATATGTCTGAATGGTGGTTTAAATTTAGTAGTACTTCAGAAACATCTTAAGCATCTGGAAGTAAATTGCCAGGTAGATATAAATTCATGAGGACAGTTGTCTCCTCCAGGTGCCATTCTGAGTTATTTATTTTCTGTTTCCCATAATGTGTAAATATTATTGTCAGTGGCTGTAATACATGCCTTTTTGTGTGTATGCCTTTATAGAATATATAATGAATCTATGTTTTTAATCTTTATTGTGTAAAGTAATTAGCTGCTTTAAAAACATTCTGAATCATAATATTTCTTTCCCAAGAAATGATTGAAGAAAACTATAAAAATATAACACATCATCAATATTTGGCATTTTTGCAGCATTTAAGCCTATTGATTATATAGACAAATATCAAGGCACCTTTGCCTAAAAAATGGTGAGCTCTGTATCTTGAGAGATATGGTAATTTGTATCCTAAGTTATATTAATTATGCATATTATGGTTTTTATTTTTAGATTCATTGGAAGAATGTGAAGTACAAACTAATCTTAAAATTTGGACAGAACCACTTACTATTGAATTTAAGGAAGATAGTCTGTCCTACATGGAAAAATTATGGCTTAAAAAACATAGAAGGTATTTTTCTGATTTTTTTGCATTATCAATAAGAAATGTAAAAGCTATTTCTGTTTCTTTCTTGTGTGACATGCTTTTTTCCATAGCAGTGTTATTTATGTACTTCACATCTGTGTAAATAATTTTAAAGCAATATTAAATCCCTGTGAAGCTTCTACCATACTGATAAGAATTTTAATTCAATTTATATATGTAATGCATGATTGATTTAGGGTCTGTCTAAATGAAAATATGTATGTGGGGAAAAAAAAAGGCACAACTATGGTACATAATTTTTAAAAATTAGCAAAAATAATGCAATAAATGAAAGCTTACTTTGAAAGGTGATTTTTGAGGCTATACTCTTTGGAANTTTTAATTCAATTTATATATGTAATGCATGATTGATTTAGGGTCTGTCTAAATGAAAATATGTATGTGGGGAAAAAAAAAGGCACAACTATGGTACATAATTTTTAAAAATTAGCAAAAATAATGCAATAAATGAAAGCTTACTTTGAAAGGTGATTTTTGAGGCTATACTCTTTGGAAACTTTGAAACTACTTTTAAGTTAACCAAACTTTTAATTTTATAGTTTTATTAATAGTGTTCAAATGTATTTTATTCAAAAACTATATCATTAACTGTACCATTTCATAAATTGTTCGAAAGTTAAACTATTAAATATCAAATCAAAATGATTGGGTACATGTTAGAGTCGTTCATAATTTTACCATGCTATAAGAACCATAGCGGGAGGTACCTTTAAAGGCCAGGAGCTTGGTTTGCCCTGTAACAGTGAGCCTCACACTTGCCTGTGAGTCAGCTAGAGACTATGGCAAAATACACATTCTTCTTCAGTAGGTATGGGCCAAGCCTGAGATCTTGCATTTCTGAATTTCTACAGCTTCAGTGTGATATTGTTATGGATAATGCTAGTCTCTGAACCACATTTTGGCATGTAAGGTGTTAGAAAACATGTCTAGAATATGCCAGAAGAGTGGTTTTCAAACTTCTGTTTCACTTCCAGTAATGCAAAACCATCTCCTGAGATGGCTCACTCCATCATTGGAACATTCTGCCTGCTATAATATCTCCTAGTGAACTGTCATTTTTTTCTGATAAGTTGCTAAAATTGGTCCCGATTCTACCAGTTAAAATAGTTCAGTTCAGTTCAGTTCAGTTGCTCAGTCATGTCCGACTCTTTGTGACCCCATGAATTGGAGCACACCAGGCCTCCCTGTTTATCACCAACTCCTGGAGTTCACTCAAACTCACATCCATCGAGTCGGTGATGCCATCCAGCCATCTCATCCTCGGTCGTCCCCTTCTCCTCCTGTCCCCAATCCCTCCCAGCATCAGAGTCTTTTCCAATGAATCAACTCTTTTCATGAGGTGGCCAAAGTACTGGAGTTTCAGCTTTAGCATCAGTCCTTCCAATGAACACCCAGGACTGATCTTTAGAATGGACAGGTTGGATCTCCTTGCAGTCCAAGGGACTCTCAAGAGTCTTCTCCAACACCACAGTTCAAAAGCATCAATTCTTTGGCTCTCAGCTTTCTTCACAGTCCAACTCTTGCATCCACACATTACCACTGGAAAAACCGTAGCCTTGATTAGACGGACCTTTGTTGGCAAAGTAATGTCTCTGGTTTTGAATATGCTATCTAGGTTGGTCATAACTTTCCTTCCAAGGAGTAAGCGTCTTTTAATTTCATGGCTACAGTCACCATCTGCAATGATTTTGGAGCCCACAAAAATAAAGTCTGACACTGTTTCCACTGTTTCTCCATCTATTTCCCATGAAGTGATGGGACCAGATGCCATGATCTTTGTTTTCTGAATGTTGAACTTTAAGCCAACTTTTTCGCTTTCCTCTTTCACTTTCATCAAGAGGCTTTTTAGTTCCTCTTCACTTTCTTCCATAAGGGTGGTGTCATCTGCATACCTGAGATTATTGAGATTTCCCCTGGCAATCTTGATTCTAGCTTGTGCTTCTTCCAGCCCAGCGTTTTTCATGATGTACTCTGCATAGAAGTTAAATAAGCAGGGTGACAATGTACAGTACAGACCAAATTGACTTTCTCCTCTTCATGATATCCTTTACTATTTTAAAATCATATTTAAAATTCCAATCATATTTAAATTCATATTTTAAAAATCAGTCTTCATGCCTTTCTTGAAGCTTTTATTTGACAGATTACCATATCCCTTCAACTGTTTTTCATGGATGCATTCCTTTTCTTTCAATTTTCTTATTTTGAAATAAGGCATGCAATTAAGATTTACAAAGCAGTATGAGGAATTTCTACATATCATTTATTCAGCATTCCCTAATGGCAACATCTTATATAATCACAGCATATATCAACACCAAAAAATTAACACTGGTACAATATGAATCACTAAACTACACACTTTATTTGAATTTCAACAGTTTTTCACTAACATCCTTATTCTGTTTCAGGAGTCAATTTAGGGTCTCACAGTGCAGTTTTGTCCTATCTCCTTCTCCATTGCAACTCCTTGCTCTTTCCTTGTCTTGCATGACATGGACATGAGTACTTGCCAGGTGTTTCATAGAATATATGCAGTGTGAATCTAGCTCCTGTTTTTTCATAATAAGACTGAGGTTGTACATTTTGAGGAAGAATGCCACAGAGAGGACATGCCTTTCTCAGTGCATGATATCACATGATTGTACTGTTGGTAGATGTCATCACCAGGTTGTTAAGCTTGAACACATAGCTGATGTGGTGCTCACCAAGATTCTCTGCTATAAAATCACTCTTGCCTTAATAATGAATGCTGTGGTCTGTTCACGCTGTTAGAATACTGTAGACTGGGTGGCTTATAAAGATGTCTGTTTTTCACAGTTCTTAAGGCTGGGAAGTCCAAGATCAAGGTGCCAGCAGACTTGGTGACTGGGTTATCTTCTCACTGTGTCTTCAAAGAGCAGAAGGGGTGAGAGGTGTCCCTTGGGTTTCTTTTATAAGGGCACTAATCCCATTCATGAGGGGTCTACTGTCTTGAACAAATCACCTCCCAAATGCTTACCACCTAATACCATCACCTTGGAGGTGTGAGTTTCAATACACAAATTTTGTGGGGACACAGACATTCAAAACAGAGCTTTCTACTCCTGGCTTTCCACAGTTTATGACCTTCTTATGTAAAGAATATGTTCATTCTGTCCCAATAGACCCCAATGTCTTAAGTCATCCCTTTGTTACCTCAAAATTCTAGTCTTAATTCTAAAATATTATCTAAATATCATCTAAATCAGATGTGGGTGAGATTCAATGCATGATTCATTCTGAGACAGATTTCTCTCTAACTGTGAATCTGTGTAATCAAATATGTTCTGTGCTTCCGAGATACAAAGATGGGACAAGCATAAGATAGATATTCCTATTCCAAAAGGGAGAAATTGGGAATAAAAAAGGAACAAGTCCTGAGCAAGTCTGAAACCTAACAGGACAATGCTGTTAGACCTTTCAGTTCAGTCGCTCAGTCGTGTCCGACTCTTTGCGACCCCATGAATCACAGCACGCCAGGCCTCCCTGTTGATCACCATCTCCCGGAGTTCACTCAGATTCACGTCCATCGAGTCCGTGATGCCATCCAGCCATCTCATCCTCGGTCCTGTCTCTTATACACATCTAGATGTGTATAAGAGACAGGCATGGCATTGTTCAGGGAGGCATGCCTCACAAATCCATGTGTTCTAGATTTGTTTTCTATAAGCAACTTCAAACAAAGATTTTCCTGCTTAATGCATTACATAGCTAAAGACTCCTAGAAAATATCATTAATCCATTTGCCAGAAGGTCTAGTTAGTAGCACATTCACAATCAAGTTAACTCAGGCCACCTGCCATCTTATTTCCTGGGAATGTGCCGTTGGTGATGGCAGGAGAGTGGGGCACAGGCCAGCTGCTTCATCTCCTTCCTCCTCATCACCCTCCTCATTATCGCTCAAGTCAATGGCTTGACTTGGCCAAAATAAAAAAAAAAGTCCTCACTGTTTTACTTTCAGCTTTCCTGTTGGGAGTTTTATTTTTTTCCTCATGAAAAGGAGGACTCATAGTGGAGGGCTTTTCTTTCTCCTATGACCTGCGCTCCTTGACTCCTGCTCTTTTAGTTCATGCATCCTGGTGGTGGTTCTCAGCTGTTGTTCAGTTGTGTCCGACCATTTTCGACCCCACAGACTGCAGCATGCCAGACTTCCCTGTCTTTCAATATCTCCTGGAGTTTGCTCACGTTCATGTCTATTGAATCAGTGATGCCATCCAATCATCTTATCCTCTGTCATCCCCTTCTCCTCCTGCCTTCAATGTTTCTCAGCATCAGGGTCTTTTCCAATGAGTCGTCTCTTCGTATGAGGTAGCCTAAGTATTGGAGCTTTAGCTTCAGCATCAGTCCTTCCAATGAATATTCAGGACTGATTTCCTTTAGCATTGACTGGTTTGATCTTGCAGTCCAAGGGACTCTTGTGTCTTCTCCAACACCACAGTTCAAAAGTATCAATTCTTTGGGGCTCAGCCTTCTTTATCAGATAGGACTGAGTGACTTTCACTTTCACTTTTCAGTGACTTTCACTTTCATTCTTTCAGCCTTTATGGTCCAACTGTCACATCTGTACATAACTACTGGAAAAACCATAGCATTGTCTATACAGAGCTTTGTTGGCAAAGTACATGTTCTAATTGCTTTATTCAGCACTCTTTTATACTGTGTGAAGAACGAAAATGAATGACACATTCTTTTGGTTTATTTTCATTGTTGGCATTTGGCCACTTCTAAAAGTTATTTATTAAAACCTGCAGTATGCACTTGGGATTATTCTCTAATTTCAGTGTATAAAAAATAATTGTTTCTCTCTTTACTGCTTCCATATTTTCTCCAAGATTTTTCCTGCTATTATGGTCAGTTTGGAGAAAGGTCTAATATTTAGAAGGGTGGAGAGAAGAGAAAATCTGGATTTACATTGCTCTTTTTTTTTTTTTTTTCCCATCTATTTCCCATGAAGTGATGGGACCGGATTCCATGATCTTCGTTTTCTGAATGTTGAGCTTTAATAAGCCTTAACTCTTGAGAATTTTCCTTTGTCAGTGCTCTGCTGTCCAGGCCCACTGGTGTGGAAAGCCCTCTTCTGGACACACTGAGGCAGTAGTGCCGCCCTGAGCCTTGCCTGGCAAGGGCTGGGCCCCCACGGCTCTGGGTGGCTCTACCTGTTTCGCCATCCTCATGACTTTGGGTGGCCCCATTCCTCTGATGACTCTGAGGTGGGTCGGTCACATGGTTGTGATTCCCCTGATCTAGAATTGTGACTGTTCTAATCTGGGATCATAAGGGCAGCCTTACCCTCAGGGTTTTACTGGACATTACTGTATTGGTGATTCTCTGTTATGGGAAGGATTTTTTTATTATTTAGTTACTAAGTTGTGTCTAATTCTGTTGTGACCCCATGGACTGTAGCCCACCAGGCTCCTCTGTTCATGAGATTTCCCAGGGAGGAACACTGGAGTGAGTTGCCATTTCCTTCTCCAGGGGATTTTCCCGATCCAGGAATTGGATTGAGCCCACATCTCCTGCATTGGTAGTTGGATTATCTACTGCTGAGCCACCTGGGAAACCAATGGCAGGGATAGCCTTGATAATTTCTGAAATAACTTCAGGACCACTCTTCCATTTTCTTGGGTAATAGCTCAAGTCTTCTGTTTAGATGAATGCATGATCTCCCTGTTAGATGATCCTTTGGACATATATTGGTACTTCCTGTTATACCTTCTAAAATTAATATTTTCATTTTCTCCAAATAAATACCCAGAAGTGGAATAAGTAAATCATATGGTAGTTCTATTCTGTTTTCCATAGCAGGTGCACCATTTTTCATTCCCACCAACAGGGTATAAGGTTCTTATTTCTCCATATTTTCTCCAGCATTTGTTGTTTTCTATTCTTAATGACAATAGCATTCTAGCAGGTTTCAGGCGATATCTCATTGTGGTTTCAATTTGTGTTTCCCTGATGATCGGTGATGTTGAGCAACTTTTATATACCTGTTGGCCATCAGTGTGTCTTGTTTGGAAAAATGTCTATTCAGATTCTCTGCCTATTTTTATTTGGGTTGTTTGTATTTTTGTTGGTGAGTTGTATGAGTCATTTGTGTACTTTAATGTCAATTCCTTATTAAATATATTATTTACAAATATATATTTTCATTTCATCTTTTCATTTTCATTTTGTCAATGTTTTTCCTTTGCTGTGCAAAAACATTTTAGCTTGATGAAGTCCCAACTGGTGCAGTTTTCCTTTTTTTCTAGTGGATCTTTTAAATGCTAGGAAAGTTTCACGAAAGGGATCACACAATTTGTATTTATAGTATTTTAAGGATGGATATTATCAATTAGTTGGTATTTCTACTCCAATCCCCCTATTTTAATTATATCTGCTTCTCAGTTCTAGCTGATCATCAGAAGTATGGGGGCAAGCGAAAATGCTGATTTCTCTACCCAATCTCAGACAAATCAGTGTTTTTAAGGATCGTCTGAGGCAAACCTAAAATTTAATGTTTTTAAGGATTGTCTGAGGCTTTGCATTTAAAAAAAGATTTTCTCTGGTGATTCTGAGGCTAACAGGCCTGTACTGATTCACAGAATAAATTTAGAACACTCATTTCAAGAATGATTTGGTCAGTTTAGTTCCCCCAGTGAACTGGTCAATGCTGGGTATATATTTGTTTAAATTTTAAAAAAGGAAAATCTGGTGAGGTAATCCTATTCTAAAACATATGTCATATTTTATTTATGTGGCATGATCTTTTAACAAAGCAGTGGTGCTAGGGTCTTAATGTCCAGAATGCAGACTCAGTTTGTTCACTAGCTAGTTGTTTGTTCATGGGCAAATCACTTTAATTTTCTTGGTCCACATTTTCTCACCTGCAAAACACCAAGCTTGAAATAGATCTAAGGGGCCCCTTCAGCTCCAGTACTCTATTATCTATCTGGACTCTACAAGGCTTTGGTTCAGAGTTTTGCCCCTAAAATTAGATGTTTTCACTTCATGAAGGAGTATATAGATATTAGTACATGTATGTGTATAAATAATTGAATTTTTATAAAGTATTTTCTCATCAAACTGGAAAGAGGTTCCAGTGGCCAGATGCCAGTTTGTCTTTGACCTTTACTCGCTAATATTTTCCATCACTTAATTAAATTGTGGATGTAACATGACATGCTCTTCAAAGCTGGATAATATATAAATATTTTGGAGTGTACTGACATATACATTGCATATACTGGGAAAATCACAGTCACAATTTTCCAGGATTAAATTAAATTTTTGGTATCTTTGCAAATTGTGAGAGAGGCAGTATAGCAAAATGATTAAGAACATGGGCTTGGGGAGGCAACTGCTTGGATTCAAATTCTCTTTGCTGCATTTACCCACTGAATGACTTTGAACAAGTTGGTTAACTTCTTTGTGCTTCAGTTTTCTCACCAAATTAAGATAATACTAATGCCTATTTAGTATTCCTATTAAGATTCAGTATCCCAAATGGTTTAGAACATAGCTTGGAACTTTTTTTTTTTTAA
>SJYX01013404.1:209985-228205 GCA_006410675.1 Oreotragus oreotragus
TCCTCTTTCACTTTCATCAAGAGGCTCTTTAGTTTTTCACTTTCTGCCATAAGGGTGGTGTCATCTGTATATATGAGGTTATTGAAATTTCTCCCAGCAATCTTGATTCCAGCTTGTGCTTCATCTAGCCCAGGGTTTCTCATGATATACTCTGCATATAAGTTAAATAAGCAGGGTGACAATATACAGCCTTCATGTACTCCTTTCCCTATTTGTAACCAGTCTGTTGTTGCATGTCCAGTTCTAACTGTTGCTTCCTGACCTGCATACAGATTTCTCAAGAGGCAAGTCAGGTGGTCTGGTATTCCTATCTCTTTCAGAATTTTCCACAGTTTGTTGTGATGCACACAGTCAAAGGCTTTGGCATAGTCAATAAAGCAGAAATAGATGTTTTTCTGGAACTCTTTTGCTTTTTCGATGATCCAGCAGATGTTGGCAATTTTATCTCTTGTTCCTCTGCTTTTTCCAAATCCAGCTTGAACATCTGGAAATTCATGGTTCATGTATTGTTGAAGCCTGGCTGGAGAATTTTGAGCATTACTTTACTGGCGTGTGAGATGAGTGCAATTGTGAGATAGTGTGACATTCTTTGGCATTACCTTTCTTTGGGATTGGAATGAAAACTGACTCTGTGGCCATTGCTGAGTTTTCCAAATATGCTGGCGTATTGAGTGCAACACTTTCACAGCATCATCTTTTAGGATTTGAAATAGCTCAACTGGAATTCCATCATCTCCACTAGCTTTGTTCATAGTGGTGATTCCTAAGGCCCACTTGACTTCACATTACAGGATGTCTGGTTCTAGGTGAGTGAGATGATACCACCCTTATGTCAGAAAGTGAAGAAGAACTGAAGAGCCTTTTGATGAAAGTGAAAGAGGAAAGTGAAAAAGTTGGCTTAAAACTCAACATTCAGAAAACTAAGATCATGGCATCTGGTTCCATCACTTCATGGCAAATAGATGAGGAAACAGTGAAAACAGTAACAGACTTTATTTTGGGGGCTCCAAAATCACTGCAGATGGTGATTGCAGCCATGAAATTAAAAGACACTTACTCCTTGGAAGAAAAGTCATGACCAAACTAGACAGCATATTAAAAACCAGAGACATTACTTTGCCAACAATGGTCCATCTAGTCAATGCTATATTTTTCCAGTAGTCATGTATGGATGTGAGAGTTGGACTATAAAGAAAGCTGAGCACTGACGAATTGTTGCTTTTGAACTGTGGTGTTAGAGAAGACTCGTGAGAGTCCCTTGGACTCCAAGGAGGTCCAACCAGTTCATCCTAAAGGAAATCAGTCCTGAATGTTCATGGAAGTACTGATGCCCAAGCTGAAACTTCAATACTTTTGCCACCTGATGCGAAGAACTGACTCATTTGAAAAGACCCTGATGCTGGGAAAGATTGAAGGCAGAAGGAGAAGGGGATGACAGAGGATGAGATGGTTGGATGGCATCACCGACCTATTGGACATGAATTTGAGTAAACTCCGGGAGTTGTTGGTGAACAGGGAGGCCTGGCATACTGCAGTCTATGGGATCACAAAGAGTCGGACACAACTGAGCCACTGAACAGAACTGAATTGAATAACTGTGTAGTGGTATCTCATTTTAATTTGAAATTCTCTAGTGACATATATTGTTGAACATCTTTTCGTATGCTTATTTGCCAAATATGTCATCTTTGTTGAGTTATCTTTTAAGGTTTTGGCCCATTTTGTAATCGGATTGTCTATTCTGTTACTTTGAAATTTCAGAGTTCTTTTGCATATTTTAGATTACAGTATTTTATGTACGTGTTTTGCAAAAATTTTCTCCAAATATATGGATTATCTCCTCACTCTCATAGCAGTATATTTCATAGAACAGAAAATTTTCATTTTAATGAAACTGAATTTATCAGTTATTTCTTTCATGCATCCCGTCTTTTGTGTTGTATCTTAAAATGTCATTAGAATAATCGAGATCATCTGAATTTCCCCCTCTCATCTTGGAGTTTTATATTTTTGCATTCTACATTTAGTTTTATTATTTCTTTGTGTTAACTTTTATGAAGAGCTTGGTCTGTGTCCGGATTTATTTTGGGGCATGTGCATATTCACATGTTCCAACACTACTTGTTGGAAAGACTATCTTTTCTCCATTGTATTGCCTTTACTCTTTTGTTAAAGATCAGTTGATTATATTTATGTGGATCTATTTATGGATTCTCCTTTCCATTCCACTAATCTGTTTTTATACTTTTGCTCATATCACTTTGTCTTGATTACTGTGTTATTTATTTGCTAAGTAGTGTCTGACTCTTTTGTAACCCTGTGGACCATAGCCTGCCAGGCTCCTCTGTCCATGGGATTTCCCAGGCAAGAATACTTTAGAGGGCTGCCATTTCTTTTCCAGAGTATCATCCTGATCCAGATATCAAACCAGCATCTCCTGCATTGGCAGGCAGATTCTTTACCACTGAGTCCCTAGTGAAGCCCCTTGCTTACTATAACCGTATGATAATTTTTTAAGTTGTATAGTGTCAGTCCTTTGACTATGTTCTTTTCCTATATTTTGTTGCCTGTTCTGGGTCTTTTGCCTCTGCATATAAACTTTAAAACCAATTTATCAATATATACAAAATAGCTTGCTGAGACTTTGATTGGGATTATATTTAATCTGTAGATGAAATTGGGAAGAAGTGACATCTTGACAAATTGAGCCTTCTTATCTATGAATGTGAACTAGTGTGAAAAAATACACTTATTTAGTTTTTTAAAATTTCTTTCATCCAGTTTATTTTTTTCATCAAGTTTTCCTTATATAGATCTTGTTTGTATTTTTTTTTTAGATTTATACCTATTTCAATTTCATGTGGTAATGTAAATGGTACTGTGTTATTAATTTTTAATTTAACTTGTTCATGTTAGTGTGTAGGAAAGCAAATGACTTTTGTAAGCTCAACTTGTATCCTCAACCTTGCAATAAGCACTTATTAATTCTAGGAGTTTTTTGGTTGTTGTTGCTAGTTCTTTTGGATTTTGTGCCTAGACATTCTTGTAATCTGTGAACAAAATCAGGTTTATTTCTTCCTTTTCAGTCTGCATACCTTTTATTTCCTTTTCTTGTCTTATTGAATTAGCTATGACTTTCAGTATAGTGTTGAAAAGAGTGGTAAGAATGGACATCTTTTGTTCCTGATATTTGAGATAAAGCTTTTAGTTTCTTATTATTAAGTATTTTGTTAACTAGTTTTTTTGTAGGTAGGCTTTATTAAGTTGAGAAAGTTTCCCTTTATTTCTAGTTCGCTGAGGATTTTTATCATGAATGAGTGTTGGATTTTGTTGAACTCTTTTTCTGCATCTGTTGCTATGATCCTGTGATTTTTTTTCTTTAGCCGCTTGATATGACAGGTTAGAATAATTGATTTTTGAATGGTGAACCCAGACAACTATTTTTTATGACTTAACAGGGCTTCTAATGAATAGAATAAATTAAATCATATCTGTACTTTCTGCATCACATAGTATGCATTATTAAAATGTTGTGCTCTCACTTTTTCAAGAGCAATAAATCCCTATAATGGAATTTTACAATCTAGCAAAAATACTGTAGAGGTTAGTTGTAGACATTTACACTTAGGAAATGACATCTCCTTCCACACACACACACACACAAAAAAAACAAAAAACAAAAAACAACAAACCAAAAACTTAGATTCCGATAATTTATTTTCAAGCTTATTAGGAAAGTACAGCATTTTCATAAAAGTTTTATTACATTCAATAGCTTTCATAAAGGTTTTCTATAAAATATTTTTCTGACATCCAAATTATTACATTTTTCACAGTACTTATGCAATTTAGAGGTGATAATTGAAAACAGAAGTTCTAAATAGTATGTGCAGTTGCTGAGTTATATAAACATTTGATTACAGCAATGTGCGGTGAGACAGTTTATTTCATGGAAGACTATTTTAGTTTATAGCTTTTACTATTTTACACAGTCTATTTATACAGATAAGATATGCATATTGGAAAGAGAATATGGGCTAATCAGATGAAGCTATATTTAGTTTGGATAAATATGTGTATGTGGTAATGAAAGCAATATGGTATAAATTTTTTTAAGAATTTTATTCTTAAGAAAATCTAGACCAAAGTTTCATAATCCTAGTTTCACATTATAATCACCTGGAGAGTTTGGTAGGGGAGAGAGAGAAACAAACAGACAAACAAAATGCTTGATTCCCACAGTCAGTGTATGATTTAGTTGGTTTGGGGTCAGGCCCATACACTGACAGTTTTAAAGAGTAACTTCAGACAATTCTATTGTGCATCAAGTTTGAAAACCAATGATCTACCCCAAGTGATTTATTTAAAGCAGACATAATGAGGTGGGTGATTAATATAACCTAGCTCATTTTGTAGCTTTCCAGAAGCAGGTGTCTTAGCTCAAACATTTTCTGTGCCCCTAACGGCTGCAGTTCTTTCATTTGGCAGACTTCTCATGGCCCTCTCCTCATTACTAGTTATGCTAAGCAAAAGAGGTAAAATGTGGAAAGTAAGGTTTTTTCTGCATTATTTCTTTTAAATTACTGATATAAAACTTGAGTGGGAGAGAGGGTAGAAAAGTAGAAATTGAACCTCAGGCTGAAATGGAAATGTGTCAATTTCAAGATTGCATCATAAAACAAAACCTTGTCTCCCTCTGTTAGTCTAAATCATTTAAGTCTGAATATATAAGTAAATTAGGATTGTCATTTATGAACATAAGGTGNGAGAGAGGGTAGAAAAGTAGAAATTGAACCTCAGGCTGAAATGGAAATGTGTCAATTTCAAGATTGCATCATAAAACAAAACCTTGTCTCCCTCTGTTAGTCTAAATCATTTAAGTCTGAATATATAAGTAAATTAGGATTGTCATTTATGAACATAAGGTGTATAAAAGTCTTTAAAACTGAGGACTCAGTAAAGAAAATTGATTTTAAAAGTAGTGTTTAATGATAAATATTTATACCACAGAAGTTTTGGTGAATGAACAGTTTAATCCATTAATTTATTTATAATTATTGACTTAACTTTTGTAAATATGTGTTTTCAACAGCAGGAACTTCACATGCAGATTTTGATACCTTTGTGGATCCTGACGCATGCTCTCCTGCTATTGAAAAATTAGAGGAAAACAATTTTTTTGAGAGAAATTTGAAGGAAGAAAGCATAGATATAGAAAGTAATAAAAAGCATGAAGATTCCCACATACCTCTTGAGAGCAAGGTTTCTTTGCCAAGTACAGATTTAGAAAAACCCTGCATTAAGGAGAAATTATCTCAAGAGGACAAGAAATCCTTGGAATTCAGCAACCTTCATGAGAGGCCAAACTTTGAAGATTCTAAAACTACAGAGTCACCACTGGTAAATATCTATTATCTTTATTGTATTAAAATTTTATAATTCTCATCATAAAAAATTTATATTGACACAGAATATTCTTAAATGTTACTTCCTTTTGAATTTAAAATGTACAGCCTTATAGTCGAAGAGTAACTCTTATGGGAAAGAATGTAAATGATTTACAGAAGAAATTCTAATATGGTAAATGTCATTATAACAAATGACTTTCTATGACAAATAATTTAAGGCCCACCTCATGCACCATAGTAAGAGTGCTGTTACTTTCCTAAATGAAATTCATTATTATGAATAATTTAGTATAATAAATCCTCTCTAGCTTTCTACTCTATAGTCAGTGGTTAAAATGAAAAAAAAATTGCAGCTTTGTAGATAAAACCAGTTTTGTGGCTTAATGTAAACATAACATTTAAAAAGTAATTCCTAGGAATATAGCTAATAAAGAAATAGGATATAGTTTTGTTTCTTCTTGGAGGAAAAAGATAAAGTAGCTCATTATTGCATTACTGCCAAATTTAAAAACTATATTTGAATCTCTGTTCTATGTACTAAAATCTTAAGTGATTATAATTATTAATAATAAGTTACTTAGCATGTGGACAAATTAAATGTTAAATTCTTTGGAAATTGGGCAAGTGAAATATTTTAAAGTCATTTGCAATGAACTGCCATGGTACTTAAACTGAAGATAGGAACAAAGAGTTACAGAATGAGTATTGAGTTGCTGCTACTTCTGCTCAGGGGATTGAATTTCTATACCTACTTAGTGATAGGCCTTGTTCCTTTTCAAAGTGAGAAATTAGAACTGAGACCTCTGCAGAAACCTTAGATCCCTAAAAGTCTGCTCTGTCTCTAAAGGAATACACAAGGAGACATACTCACAGGTGCAGGATGAAAGGAAAATACTTTCTGCAGGGGATCAGGCCTAAGTCAATAAATATCTTATCTGAAAAATGGAAATCTTGGGCTTTCATCTAGTTTTGGTTTAGACTTTGACTATCCATTTCTTGGAATCTGCAAGTTCCAAGTAAGAAATATTGGAATCAGCAACACTAATGTTGACCTGTGTCTACTAATGCCCTGATATATCTGAAAAAAGTAAACCTCAGCCCCTCTTAGAAAGACATTCCCACAATTTAGCCATTAAAAAAGAAAAGAAAGCAAGTGAAATCACTCAGTCGTGCCCGACTCTTTGCGACCCCATGGATAGTAGCCTGCACCAAGCTCCTCTGTCCATGGGATTTTCAAGGCAAGAGTACTGGAGTGGGTTGCCATTTCCTTCTCCAGGGAATCTTCCCAACCCAGGTCTCTCACATTGTAGACAGTCGCTTTACCGTCTGAGCCACCAGGGGAGTCATAGATTCCCCCAAATCAACCTCCACTTCAGCTGAACTTCTCCCCTTTCCAACAAAGAAAACAAGCGATCGTGGAATGAATTCCAGCAAATAGAACAAACAAGAACTCTGATTTTCCAGTTTCCAAAGGGCATCGTGCCTAGAGCTAAGTGACACACACACTGTGTGCTGTGTTATCCAGAGGAATTCTGGATACACTCAGATGTAATTATAGTAAATAATTTACATTGTAATAGTGTATGTCAACTTCAACACAATAATACAGTTAATTCATTGAAAGCAAAAGGAGAAGGGAGGTGGCACAGGATAAGATGGTTAGATAACATCCCTAACTCAATGGACATGAATTTGAGCAGATGCCAGGAGACGGTGAAGGGCAGGGAAGCCTGGCATGTTGTAGTCCATGGGGTCACAAAGAGTCAAACACTACTTAGTGACTGAACAACAACAGCAATTAATGTTACATATAAAGTCTAACATATATATTGTAGTATAGATACCTGAGCAAGTCTTTTAAATTACTGCTATTGTGTTATAAAGTTATATTATGTGTTGTACACATCTATATAAAACATTGCATTATTAAAATTGAAATATTAAAAAAATACTAATAATTTTGATCCTTTCTAATACTATTGTAAAAAGAAAAGTGGTAAATGATTGCATCATAGAGCACAGTGCTTTACACTTAGTTGTATAATCTACTTTCCTTTCATCCCAAATGACTACACATGAACTTTTTACTTTCCTCCTGCCCTAGTAGAAACAATTCCCTGAGCAGAAACTTTAGAAATCTGCTGTGATCCTGTAGAAAATTCACTGGGGAGCAGTAAGGGCAGATTTTAGCAGTGGCATTCCTTCAGAGTTTGAGACAGTACATTTTGCACTGCTGTCTCCAGAAATTGAGTTCTTCATAAAGGTATGGAATTGTAGTTAGTTGTAGAGCAGCAGAAGTGAGGTGGAGGCATGTGCAAGGAAGAGTATGAACTAGTCAGGACCTCTTATCAGTTGTTAACTAGATGAGATTGGGCAAACAAACAAATTCACTCTCATTGGTCTCTGTTAACCTAAGCTTTAAAAAAATTCCATATTTTCAAATGTCTGATCCAGATATGAGCTTCACCAGAACGGCTTCTGCGGATTGGCGATGAGTGTCTGGGAGAGCCGGTGAAGGTGTCATGAGTAGGGACTTGGACTTACCTTTGAAGGAAGTGTTTTATTGGTCCCTAGCTTCAGTTTGTGGAGAAGGCAATGGCACCCCACTCCAGTACTCTTGCCTGGAAAATCNTATTAAAATGTTGTGCTCTCACTTTTTCAAGAGCAATAAATTCCTATAATGGAATTTTACAATCTAGCAAAAATACTGTAGAGGTTAGTTGTAGACATTTACACTTAGGAAATGACATCTCCTTCCACACACACACACACACACACACACACACACACACAAAACAACAACAAACCAAAAACCTAGATTCAGATAATTTATTTTCAAGCTTATTAGGAAAGTACAGCATTTTCATAAAAGTTTTATTACATTCAATAGCTTTCATAAAGGTTTTCTATAAAATATTTTTCTGACATACAAATTATTACATTTCTCACAGTACTTATGCAATTTAGAGGTGATAATTGAAAATGGAAGTTCTAAATAGTATGTGCAGTTGCTCAGTTATATAAACATTTGATTACAGCAATGTGCGGTGAGACAGTTTATTTCATGGAAGACTGTTTTAGTTTATAGCTTCTACTATTTTACACAGTCTATTTATACAGATAAGATATGCATATTGGAAAGAGAATATGGGCTAATCAGATGAAGCTATATTTAGTTTGGATAAATATGTGTATGTGGTAATGAAAGCAATATGGTATAAATTTTTTAAAGAATTTTATTCTTAAGAAAATCTAGACCAAAGTTTCATAATCCTAGTTTCACATTATAATCACCTGGAGAGTTTGGTAGGGGAGAGAGAGAAACAAACAAACAAACAAAATGCTTGATTCCCACAGTCAGTGTATGATTTAGTTGGTTTGGGGTCAGGCCCATACACTGACAGTTTTAAAGAGTAACTTCAGACAATTCTATTGTGCATCAAGGTTGAAAACCAATGATCTACCCCAAGTGATTTATTTAAAGCAGACATAATGAGGTGGGTGATTAATATAACCTAGCTCATTTTGTAGCTTTCCAGAAGCAGGTGTCTTAGCTCAAACATTTTCTGTGCCCCTAACGGCTGCAGTTCTTTCATTTGGCAGACTTCTCATGGCCCTCTCCTCATTACTAGTTATGGTAAGCAAAAGAGGTAAAATGTGGAAAGTAAGGTTTTTTCTGCATTATTTCTCTTAAATTACTGATATAAAACTTGAGTGGGAGAGAGGGTAGAAAAGTAGAAATTGAACCTCAGGCTGAAATGGAAATGTGTCAATTTCAAGATTGCATCATAAAACAAAACCTTGTCTCCCTCTGTTAGTCTAAATCATTTAAGTCTGAATATATAAGTAAATTAGGATTGTCATTTATGAACATAAGGTGTATAAAAGTCTTTAAAACTGAGGACTCAGTAAAGAAAATTGATTTTAAAAGTAGTGTTTAATGATAAATATTTATACCACAGAAGTTTTGGTGAATGAACAGTTTAATCCATTTATTTATTTATAATTATTGACTTAACTTTTGTAAATATGTGTTTTCAACAGCAGGAACTTCACATGCAGATTTTGATACCTTTGTGGATCCTGACGCATGCTCTCCTGCTATTGAAAAATTAGAGGAAAACAATTTTTTTGAGAGAAATTTGAAGGAAGAAAGCATAGATATAGAAAGTAATAAAAAGCATGAAGATTCCCACATACCTCTTGAGAGCAAGGATTCTTTGCCAAGTACAGATTTAGAAAAACCCTGCATTAAGGAGAAATTATCTCAAGAGGACAAGAAATCCTTGGAATTCAGCAACCTTCATGAGAGACCAAACTTTGAAGATTCTAAAACTACAGAGTCACCACTGGTAAATATCTATTATCTTTATTGTATTAAAATTTTATAATTCTCATCATAAAAAATTTATATTGACACAGAATATTCTTAAATGTTACTTCCTTTTGAATTTAAAATGTACAGCCTTATAGTCGAAGAGTAACTCTTATGGGAAAGAATGTAAATGATTTACAGAAGAAATTCTAATATGGTAAATGTCATTATAACAAATGACTTTCTATGACAAATAATTTAAGGCCCACCTCATGCACCATAGTAAGAGTGCTGTTACTTTCCTAAATGAAATTCATTATTATGAATAATTTAGTATAATAAATCCTCTCTAGCTTTCTACTCTATAGTCAGTGGTTAAAATGAAAAAAAAATTGCAGCTTTGTAGATAAAACCAGTTTTGTGGCTTAATGTAAACATAACATTTAAAAAGTAATTCCTAGGAATATAGCTAATAAAGAAATAGGGTATAGTTTTGTTTCTTCTTGGAGGAAAAAGATAAAGTAGCTCATTATTGCATTACTGCCAAATTTAAAAACTATATTTGAATCTCTGTTCTATGTACTAAAATCTTAAGTGATTATAATTATTAATAATAAGTTACTTAGCATGTGGACAAATTAAATGTTAAATTCTTTGGAAATTGGGCAAGTGAAATATTTTAAAGTCATTTGCAATGAACTGCCATGGTACTTAAACTGAAGATAGGAACAAAGAGTTACAGAATGAGTATTGAGTTGCTGCTACTTCTGCTCAGGGGATTGAATTTCTATACCTACTTAGTGATAGGCCTTGTTCCTTTTCAGAGTGAGAAATTAGAACTGAGACCTCTGCAGAAACCTTAGATCCCTAAAAGTCTGCTCTGTCTCTAAAGGAATACACAAGGAGACATACTCACAGGTGCAGGATGAAAGGAAAATACTTTCTGCAGGGGATCAGGCCTAAGTCAATAAATATCTTATCTGAAAAATGGAAATCTTAGGCTTTCATCTAGTTTTGGTTTAGAGTTTGACTATCCATTTCTTGGAATCTGCAAGTTCCAAGTAAGAAATATTGGAATCAGCAACACTAATGTTGACCTGTGTCTACTAATGCCCTGATATATCTGAAAAAAGTAAACCTCAGCCCCTCTTAGAAAGACATTCCCACAATTTAGCCATTAAAAAAGAAAAGAAAGCAAGTGAAATCACTCAGTCGTGCCCGACTCTTTGCGACCCCATGGATAGTAGCCTGCACCAAGCTCCTCTGTCCATGGGATTTTCAAGGCAAGAGTACTGGAGTGGGTTGCCATTTCCTTCTCCAGGGAATCTTCCCAACCCAGGTCTCTCACATTGTAGACAGTCGCTTTACCGNAAAGCAAGTGAAATCACTCAGTCGTGCCCGACTCTTTGCGACCCCATGGATAGTAGCCTGCACCAAGCTCCTCTGTCCATGGGATTTTCAAGGCAAGAGTACTGGAGTGGGTTGCCATTTCCTTCTCCAGGGAATCTTCCCAACCCAGGTCTCTCACATTGTAGACAGTCGCTTTACCGTCTGAGCCACCAGGGGAGTCATAGATTCCCCCAAATCAACCTCCACTTTAGCTGAACTTCTCCCCTTTCCAACAAAGAAAACAAGCGATCGTGGAATGAATTCCAGCAAATAGAACAAACAAGAACTCTGATTTTCCAGTTTCCAAAGGGCATCGTGCCTAGAGCTAAGTGACACACACACCATGTGCTGTGTTATCCAGAGGAATTCTGGATACACTCAGATGTAATTATAGTAAATAATTTACATTGTAATAGTGTATGTCAACTTCAACACAATAATACAGTTAATTCATTGAAAGCAAAAGGAGAAGGGAGGTGGCACAGGATAAGATGGTTAGATAACATCCCTGACTCAATGGACATGAATTTGAGCAGATGCCAGGAGACGGTGAAGGGCAGGGAAGCCTGGCATGTTGTAGTCCATGGGGTCACAAAGAGTCAAACACTACTTAGTGACTGAACAACAACAGCAATTAATGTTACATATAAAGTCTAACATATATATTGTAGTATAGATACCTGAGCAAGTCTTTTAAATTACTGCTATTGTGTTATAAAGTTATATTATGTGTTGTACACATCTATATAAAACATTGCATTATTAAAATTGAAATGTTAAAAAAACTACTAATAATTTTGATCCTTTCTAATACTATTGTAAAAAGAAAAGTGGTAAATGATTGCATCATAGAGCACAGTGCTTTACACTTAGTTGTATAATCTACTTTCCTTTCATCCCAAATGACTACACATGAACTTTTTACTTTCCTCCTGCCCTAGTAGAAACAATTCCCTGAGCAGAAACTTTAGAAATCTGCTGTGATCCTGTAGAAAATTCACTGGGGAGCAGTAGGGGCAGATTTTAGCAGTGGCATTCCTTCAGAGTTTGAGACAGTACATTTTGCACTGCTGTCTCCAGAAATTGAGTTCTTCATAAAGGTATGGAATTGTAGTTAGTTGTAGAGCAGCAGAAGTGAGGTGGAGGCATGTGCAAGGAAGAGTATGAACTAGTCAGGACCTCTTATCAGTTGTTAACTAGATGAGATTGGGCAAACAAACAAATTCACTCTCATTGGTCTCTGTTAACCTAAGCTTTAAAAAAATTCCATATTTTCAAATGTCTGATCCAGATATGAGCTTCACCAGAACGGCTTCTGCGGATTGGCGATGAGTGTCTGGGAGAGCCGGTGAAGGTGTCATGAGTAGGGACTTGGACTTACCTTTGAAGGAAGTGTTTTATTGGTCCCTAGCTTCAGTTTGTGGAGAAGGCAATGGCACCCCACTCCAGTACTCTTGCCTGGAAAATCCCAGGGACGGAGGAGCCTGGTAGGCTGCGGTCCATGGGGTTGCAAAGATTCAGACACGACTGAACGACTTCCCTTTCACTTTTTCCTTTCATGCATTGGAGAAGGAAATGGCAACCCACTCCAGTGTTCTTGCCTGGAGAATCCCAGGGACGGGGGAGCCTGGTGGGCTGCCGTCTATGGGGTCGCACAGAGTTGGACACGACTGAAGTGACTTAGCAGCAGCAGCAGCTTCAATTTGTAATGGTTTATCATTTATATGACTTACCCATTTGAATGGAGTTATAATAATTTTAATTGTGTGATTAGCACCTTGAAACAGACTGCGTTTGGGCATTATTTAGATACATTAAGGAACTGGTAAATACTGACGGCCACTCTAATGGCATTTTAAGCCCATCTAGAGCCCTCACTGGGCTTCCCCAGTTGCTTAGTGGTGCAGTCCGCCTGCAATACAGGAGATGCAGGAACGCAGGTTCAATTCCTGGGTCCGGAAGATCCTCTGGAGGAGGCCATGGCAACCCACTCCAATATTCTTGCCGGGAAAATCCCATGGACAGAGGAGCCTGGAAGGCTACAGTCTGTGGGATCGCAAAGCATAGGACACAACTTACTGAGTACAGCACAGCAGCACAGCCTTCTCACTGGCACATCTCTAATGTTTTCTACCAGACTCATGTACTTTATAAATCTCATTTATATTCTTCCTAGGATGAAAGCATATCAGAAAAGAGTTCATACAATAGTGGGGTGCGCCTAGGCCTCAAATCAGTGAGATCTATATACAGAATCTAGGTCTGCTCGTTTTTTAGCTGCATAAACTTCACAAATTACTTAGCTCACTCTTGGCTCAGTTTCCCCTTGTATATTTTATTCATAGTGATTGCTTTGTTAACTTGGATTTTCTCTGTGACCAAGATCAGATCAGATTTGTTTCCATCTGGTATTTCACTTTCATCTTTGAATTTATTCTACATATAATCAAAGACACTGGTCAAAAGCATAGGAAATGAGAAAGACACTATTTTCCAGAGCAATTTATGTGCAAAGACACTGAGGGAAGAAAATAAGAAAAGAAAAGATAAAATTTAATTTTTCTTTTACATGAACTTCAATCCTCCTTAGATTTAATGGCAACTTTCAGATCATTACCATAATTGTGGTTTATGCATTTTTCCAAACTTACTCTATATAAATGTTGTGTAACAATTTATGTCTCCACAACTAGAACCTAAACTTGATATGGGCAAAATCCATGCTAAAAACATAGTGGGTGCTCAAGGAATGAATTGCTGCTTTGTGTGGATAAGATACAATAAACTTAATTTTGTTGAATATTTTGTTTCCTAGTTGTTACAAGAAATAGCCCTCAGGAGTAAGCCCATAACTGAACAATATCAAGGACTTGAAAGATTCTTTGTTTTTGATAAAAATGAAAGACTCAACTTCCTTCCTTCTCATAGCTTAGAATGCAGCTCCTCCAATACTAGGATTACAATTGCAGGTAAATTCAGACATAAAATCAGATGGCCTGTGGACCAAGCTAACAACTTTCTGACACGTTTTAAAAAAAAGTCAACATTTTAGGCAATACTGAGTAATTTTGTTTACTGAAAGAAATTGTTTTCTTCTTTTCTAGCTGGAATTATTGACCTTATGAGAGTTACCAAATATTAATATTTATATTTAAAACAACTGTCAGAAAACATGGCTATAATGAGACTGAGATTATTTTTAGATATTAGAAGTGTGACCCTTAATCAACTAATAGTACATCTTCAAATCACTTGATTAACTGTTAAGTGTTACAATTCTTAGATGCCATCTTAAAAGCAAATCTTAAAATCTTAGGATTGTGGAAATTCACAGAATTTCCTTTAAAACTCGGTCTTAGATTTCTTATGTATTCAAATATATTTTTCACATGCATATTATTTTATGTTATATTGCATGTATATTTTAAAAAATATTTATCGCTGTTCACACTTGTACGTGTGTATTTGTGCAACCTCCTTGCAGTTTATAATTCATTCCTTTTATTGTATAATTATGAGGTTATCTTTCATAATATACACCTCACTGTCATAAATGTTTTCTCTTTACCTAAATATTATCCAGTAAGACAATACATATAATAAATCAACAACATGAATGTCTCCTCTTTTTCAACTTTATATAATTTTACCATTTTAGGAGACAGAGAATGGATCCCAGACCATAGTGTAAGTGCATATGCTGATAACACAGTTGCCTTAGGTGTTCTGAAGTTTGCTCAGAAACCATCAGCAAGGAGAACACAGCAAAAGACTGGTAAGATTGACTGTAAGGCTGCCGTGCCATATTGTAGCTCAGTGTGTTTATTAGTTTATCTCTTAGTTCTTTACTAGGCACCTGAAAATTCATTTTATCAGTTATTTAATTTAAACTTATTCATTTAAAATGTCCTGGACTTTTCTTCCAAAGCCCAAAACCAAGAATAGTCATTACTCCTCTCAAAAACATAAATTTTACAGTCTTAGCTATTTTCTGCCACAGTGTACTAGAGAATGATATTTTTTAAATGTAGCTCAGGATAAGGCATATATATTTTGAACAACCCTTATAAAATATACACTGAGTTGTATTACACTTTCAAGAAACAGTATATTTATACTAGATTTTGTTTCCTCCTCTACTTGATTCATATTATGATCACACAAAGCCATGAGATTGCTGTTTGCTGCTGTGGTTAAGACATATGCTGGTTTAAATCTAATGCTTAATGTGTTGGCCCTGAAATCTTGATTTCAGTTTATTCTATTTTCTAGCCAAAATAATTCTGAATTTTTCTACACAATAACTTTTGACATATTGAATGCTCATTGCAGTATTTTTCTAGTATGTGCATGCAGAGAATTTTGACATCATTAAAATCAGTAGTGTTACTGGTTATTATTGTTATCTGAAAGTACCTGATAAAGTAGGTTTGCTTTGTGCTCAATTTCATATGAAGTTTCAGTTGATGACTAATGAATTAAAACGATTCAACACACACGGTGAGTATGATGACACTGTGCTGGGTCCTAGCGATAAGAGTTGCCTGAGTCATGTCACTTGATCTTGGGAGCTCAGGATTCAGGAGAAACATTTGACAGAGAGGACTGCTTGACTTCATCTGAAGGCCAACTTCAAGCCAGAAATTTAATTACATATGATTTGTCCATATATGTAAGATTTATATTTCTCTCTTGCCTTAAATCTTATGATTAAAACAACTTGGCCAGCTTAGATTCTTTCCATATGCATTTATGTTGAGAAAATGTCAGATTTTAATAGTTTTTTTTTTATTTTTTAGTGAAAAATCCATTCATGTATGATAAATGTTTTTTGGCTCTATAATTACATATCTTATATCAAAGGCTGGGGCAGCTTTGAAAGTTCTGGCTGCTTCCTTTTGAGGCAGTCAAAAGAACTTTTTAAAGTCACCATAGATTGATAAAAACAAATTCTCATGTATGCCATGAGAATTTGTTACTAGGGCAAATCTTTAAGTAAGTAGCCAAATGCCTTGAAGTCCATTAGCCGTGATCTGTTGAAATCAATAATTTGCTATAAGAAGCATTAGAAGGAGCACCTACTTGAGGCATGGTGATATAAAATAAGCCACCTTCCCAGAAGCCTGAGAGCTTAGAGTCCAGTCAGAGGCTCTCAAGTGTCAGTGTGAGTGTAATCACCTGGGAAACTGTTGTGGCATTCCTAGATCTCACCGTTAGAAATTTTGGGTCGTTAAGCTGATATAAAGTTCAGGGATTTGCATTTATTTTATCAATGATTCCACTTCATGCCAACATATAGTCCAAAAATCATACTTTGTGAAAACTGCTGTATAGGTACGTTGACTATGTTGACTGACATAGTCAGTCATTATATTGTGTCTGACTTTTTGCCACCCCACAATCTATAGCATGCCAGGCTCCCCTGTCCTTTATCCAGAGTTTGCTCAAACTCATGTCCAACCATCTCATCCTCTGTTGCCCTCTTCTCCTCTTGCCTTCAATCCTTCCCAGCATCAGAGTCTTTTCCAATGAATCTGCTCTTCGCATTGGGTGGCCAAAGCATTGGAGCTTCAGCTTCAGCATCAGTCCTTCCAATGAATATTCAGAACTGATTTCCTTTAGGATTGACTGGTTGGATCTCCTTGCAGTCCAAGGGACTCTCTAGTCTTAAATTTGTGAATGTAAAAACATGATATCTATGAAATACATGTGTGTTTTGCATCAAGTCCATTGATTCTGCCCACCCAATGCCAAAACCTACTGTTCCCCTACCCCAGCTTCCTCTCTCTGTAATCTGAGGAAATTATAGATTAACTCTGATCACAGTTATACTACAAATATAACAAAAGAAACTGTCCTTGGCATTAGTTCAAGAATAATATGCTATGATTACTAATAAGACCAGCAAAATATTGGGATGATAATGTAAAATAGTGGTTTGGGTTGTATTAATGGGTATAAGAATGTCAATAAAAATATAAAAAATATTAATCACTCACTGAATAGACTTTAATACAATAGTAATTATTACTGTTCTAAATAAAACATTAGAATTGGATGAAATATAAGCAGAGTAACCTGCTTTTTGCAGAATGTTTCAATAATAAATAACATTTTGACCAAAGGACTCAATATATTTTCCCCTGGATAAAGGTCACAAAACATATTTGTCTTTTAATATTCTTGCTCCACTGTGTAAATTACTGACAATTCATACAGTAGAAAATGTATTTTCTGAGTGCTCCTGAAACATTTATGGAAATATTATTTACATTGCCAGTGATGACGTAAGTTATTTCCAAAAGGTTACTTCCAAAAGATTATGTTTATTATCTACAAACTTGGTTTGTAAAAAAGAAAAAAATACAGGATGATCCCTTTAGTCATGGCATTTTTCATTTGTGCCTGTCTTAACCGTGTCTCTAATCGTAACCCTAACAATAACATTAATAATCTTATACAGGAAACATTAAAGGAAATGATATATTCATCTAAATGAACAAAATAAGTAAAACTAAGGACCAAACTGAAGACTCTATCTTTCTATGGCTTATGTGCATTAAATTACACTTTGAGTATATTTCCAGTAAGAAAAATAGTCTCTTTCTTTGCTGTATGGTAAGCATGTCTGATCCAAACCTGTGAACGTTTTTTTTTCTCAGTTGGGATCAATTAACCTCTAATACTGTGGCAGCCAGATGTTGTTATAAGTTCAGCAAATGTTTGTAATCTCCTGAATTTTCTGAAGGGCATATATATTATGTTAAAATTTTTTCATCTCATAGTTCTCTGTGTTGGCAGAAGTCCAGTTCTTCTTAATAACATCTTTCATTTGTTTTATTTTAACAAGTTCTAAATTCCTTTAAATTGTGATTGAGATGTAGCACAGGAAGATAGAAAGTGTGGTTTTCTCCATAGATCTAGAAGTTTCTATTTTTATAGCTGAATTACTGTATTACTGTTTATAGCTGAATTATATACTCTCTGACCTGTACTATTAGTCGTTGCCCTGCTTCATTCTGCATTCCAAGGCCAAATTTGCCTGTTACTCCAGGTGTTTCTTGACTTCCTACTTTTGCATTCCAGTCCCCTATAATGAAAAGGACAT
>SJYX01013404.1:243941-261210 GCA_006410675.1 Oreotragus oreotragus
TGTTTGTATATGAACTGTTGCTCCATTTGATCCTCATAGCTTTCCTGTTGGTAGACGGGTGAGGAAGTGGAACTTTTGGGCTCCCCTGTGTGGCTACAGTAACTGAGAATCTGGATGGTGCAGTGACTGCCTCCCCTGGGTGCCCAGAGGCACCCACGCACAAACCCAGGCAGGTCTGCCCCACGTTCCGTTGTCTGACCACCAGACCTGTGTGCCACTTAAATAATTTGAGATCCTTCCTTCAAATCACTATTGTGATCACTTGAGAGGCAGAAGGTGTTGGGCAGAGTGAAGGCAAAGGAAAGAAGGGTTGAAGGATAAATGAGGCAAGACAGTGGAAGAGGGGAAACAGGCTAGTGGGTTGGGCATGGGCTCACAGGTTACAGGGGGAGGGTCCTGATGGTCATGTCTCCCGAATATTGGGATGTTTTATGTATGCATATCTAGTCCTTTAGAAGTGGTGTTTGTTTTTGTTGTTGGTGGTGAATTATTTACTGGGAAATTACCTGTATGCTTTGTTTCTGTTCCTTGAAAGAGGTTAACCTGTCATTTGGTCCTTCCTTTCCTCTTTACTTCATTTCTTTATTCATGTGTGTTATATAAGGAATGATGCTAAAGCTGAAACTCCAGTACTTTGGCCACCTCATGCGAAGAGTTGACTCATTGGAAAAGACTCTGATGCTGGGAGGGATTGGGGGTGGGAGGAGAAGGGGACGACAGAGGATGAGATGGCTGGATGGCATCACGGACTCGATGGATGTGAGTCTGAGTGAACTCCGGGAGATGGTGATGGACAGGGAGGCCTGGCGTGCTGCGATTCATGGGGTCTCAAAGAGTCAGACACGACTGAGCGACTGAACTGAACTGATTTCCCTGTAGAATAAAGTTTTATGTATGTGTTTTAAGTGACCCAAGTTTCAGAAATACACTGTGGAACTTTGTATATAGTCAATTTTCCCTCTTTGCCATTCTTTATTATTGCATTTAAGAGATTCTTCAGTGATCAGAGAACATACACATATCCCATTTATTCCAAGGATAGGAAAGATTTAACTTCACTTTCAACAATCAGCTGATTTGACAGTTATAAAGTAAAATCTCCAATGGAAATATCAATGCAATCTTCCCTGGTCCCATATGAGAAAAATCAGAACACTTGGGTTTTTGTATGGTTGACCTTTTAGGTTTTAACACTAACCTGCAGTAGGGTTTTGGTTAAAGTTTTATTTTTTTTCTGCGTTGAAAGTCAAGTGATGTCACCTCTGCTCCTGTTAACCGAAATTAAATAACTGCTCCTATTAATTCTGAAATAAAATTTTGAGACTGAATAATTATACCAAAGTAGTCCCATTCTGTTTGTATAATTTGAATTAGCTCTGTATTCATTCAGTTAGGACTTAAAAGACTAACAGAGACTTGAAAGACTAACCTCTCCTGGTGAGATTCCTTAGATCTAAGCATCACCATTGGGTTAGCACTGTGGTTCTACCAGTTCCAAATCCTGAGCTGACTACTTTCTCACGGGTGACATTCTCTCTCATGGGGTATGTAAAGGGACCTTGTATACCTGTTTTCATTCACCTTGTATGTGGGGGGAGACCTCCTTGTGGAGAAGATAATAGCCTAATACTAAATAATTAAATTCTGGAACACAGTTATTTATAAATGTGGTGAGCTGAAAGGGCTTAGTTTGAGTTCCAGTTCTTCTACTTGTAGTTGTCAGTCCCTAGTGGGCCCTCAATTTCCTAATCTCCAATAAGTGGGATGGAACAAAAACTTTCCCTAAGGAGTCTTTTGTTGTTCTCAGAATTAATCTTATAGAGAATTTCCAAACATAAACAAGACCAGTGAAAGCTGACTTGCTTGCTTTGGGGTGGTGGGAGCAGAAGCCTCAACCCTCAGCCTGCTGGATTTCTCCACGTATTGTCATTGTGAATGCTCTGGATTTCGAAGGACACTTACAGTTATAAATGTATTGATGTCTACTTTCAGTTCAGTCACTCAGTCATGTCTGACTCTTTGGGACCCCATGGACTGCAGCATGCCAGGCCTCCCTGTCCATCACCAACTCCCAGAGTTTACTCAAATTCATGTCCATTGGGTTGGTGATGCCATCCAACCATCTCATCCTATGTGGTATCCTTCTCCTCCTGCCTTCAATCTTTCCCAACATCAGGGTCTTTTCAAATGAGTTAGTTCTTCGCATCAGGTCGCCAAAGTGTTGAAGTTTCAGCTTCATCATCAGTCCTTCCAGTGAATATTCAGGACTGATTTCCTTTACAGTTGACTGGTTGGATCTCCTTGGAGTCCAGGGGACTCTCAAGAGTCTTCTCCAACACCACAGTTCAAAAACAATTCTTCACTGCTCAGCTTTCTTTATAGTCCAAGTCTCACACCCATACATGACTACTGAAAAAACCATAGCTTTGACTAGATGGACCGTTGTTAGCAAAGTAGTGTCTCTGCTTTTTAATATGCTGTCTAGGTTGGTCGTAACTTTTCTTCCAAGGAGTAAGCATCTTTTTATTTCAAGCTTGCAGTCACGTGATTTTGGAGCCCAAGAAAATGAAGTCTGTCACTGTTCCCACTGTTTCCCTATCTGTTTGCCATGAAGTGATGGGACCAGATGCCATGATCTTAGTTATCTTGCAGGAGGGATAGTCTAAGTTCATTTTTGTAGGGGAATCTCTGCTTGCTCGCAAACTTCAAGTTAATACTAACCACCCCCAATTATCTTCAGTCAGGGGTTTAATACATGCAGGCTGGTGTTTGGTCCTTCTGATCCTGTCACTTCCATTAAAGTGAAGGGAGGAATGTATGCTAAGTCGCTTCAATCGTGTCTGACTCTTTGAGACTCTGTGGACCATAGCCAGCGAGGCTCTTCTGTCCAAAGGCAAGAGTACTGGAGTGGGTTGTCATGCCCTCCTCTAGGAGATCTTCCCCACCCTGGGGTTGAACTCCCCTCTCTTACATCTCCTGCATTGGAAGGCAGGTTCTTTCCCACTCGCACTACCTGAGTAACCCCAGGAATAACTGCCAGTACTTTTAATAGTTTTAAAAGTCACCATAGCATAACCTCTTGTAGAAGCTAGATGGCTCTGACAACATTATGTCTAATGTAATAATCATATTTACTTCTATACTTGATATTTTGGTAGTTCATGTTTGGAAGGTATTGCTTACACATTTGCTTATTGAACTTGCACGATTTGTCCTTACTCAGGCTGAATTGGGAGAAGGCAATGGCACCCCACTCCAGTACTCTTACCTGAAAAACCCATGGTCAGAGGAGCCTGGTAGGCTGCAGTCCATGGGGTTGCTAAGAGTTGGACACGACTGAGCATCTTCACTTTCAGTTTTCACTTTCATGCATTGGAGAAGGAAATGGCAACCCACTCCAGCGTTCTTGCCTGGAGAATCCTAGGGACGGAGGAGCCTGGTAGGCTGCCGACTATGGGGTCATACAGATTCGGACACTACTGAAGCGACTTAGCAGCAGCAGCAGAAGGCTGAATCACAGGCCAACTTCAGGAAAAAGAAGATTTAAGGCTTTTCCCCTTTCACATACACATGGTTGTTATCTACACAAATAAAGCAAGGCAGTCTAAAAGAAAGAGTAGCTTTTCCAAAACTAACCTTTGCCTCAGACTGTGTGGGGGCAAACCTTTTATTTCTTTGAAGACAAAAAGATATAATAAAGTGTTTAACATTCAGGCAAGTTGAGGAGTTGCACAATATCGTAAGTTTAAAAAAGATTGCTTGTATTTCCTTGGAACTTCGTAAATTTTCAGAGCATTTGTCACTTAAGTATAGTGTATGTTAAAAATCAATGTGGCTAGGCAAAATAAGTCAGACTGCTGTTTAGTTGCTAAGTCGTGTCCACCTCCTTTGAGACCACATGTACTCTAGCCCACAGGCTCCTCTGTCCATGGAATTTTCCAGGCAAGAATACTGGAGTGTGTTGTCATGTCCTACTCCAGGGACTGAACCCCAGTCTCTTGCGTCTCCTGCATTGCAGGCAGATTCTTTACCACTGAGCCACTTGGGAAGCCCCTATCCTTGTACTGCTGGAAGTTTACTGAGTAAACTTTCAGCACCATATGCTCTGTATTTGTTTCTTGAATTTATGTGTTGATAATGCATGAAATAAAATATTTCAGATCCTTCAGAAAAACTTTACAGCCTAACCTCAGAAGAGTTACCAGCCTTCAGCAACCATTTGGTGAATATAAGTCAGACTACCCTAGATTTCCTTAAGACCTCAGGTGCGAGGGGTCTCTGTGGATTTCAGGAACAGAGGTAAGTTAAATATGCTGCTTATATGTACAAAGAGTGCATTGTAAAATTTTTGACAACCCTCAACTAGTTACCTTTACTACGGAGATATTGCCCTCATGTGTGTATTTATATGGCTATTCTTTATAAAATGTTTAAGTGCTTTGCTAACCTATTATCAGGATTTGGTGGAAGGCTTATGAAGTTGTTGCTTTAATGTGAAGAGAGAATTCTCGGCTGCACAATGTGTGTCAGGAAAATGAAAAGACATTTGGAATTTAATAATCGTTCGGTATTTCTTCTTATATTGAAAAACAGTTGCCTTACTTGTCTTCATTAACTTACTGAATTTCAATACTTTGCATTCATAGACTCTTATTCAATGTGAATAAACTTTTTAGAATAGAATATTGAGAAATCTCCTTCTTGAAATCAAGTCTAGATTGTTAATGATGTCATTTTAATCTATATGACTTCATTCTTCCCTTACACAGGATAAGAGCATTTAGAGATGGTGATCAGTGTATAAGGAAAATTGGTAAAACTAATACATCTTCAGAAAAGTAGTCTATCATGTCAAGATGTTATGGTCATACTAGAATTCCCTGAAAAAGGAAGAGTGATTCTTCTAAACAGACTGAGAAAAAAAGCAAAATAAAATCCCCTTGAATTGTAAATTCCTTTGATTTGCTGAAGTCTAATATTGTAGTAAAAAGGAATCAAGAGTTCATATTCTGTCTTTCTGAAGGAGAAAATCATTTATCTGTGGTCCAAGGATTTTTTCATTTCTAATACCACTTACTTTTTTTTTTTGACACGACTGAGCGACTGAACTGAACTGATTTCCCTGTAGAATAAAGTTTTATGTATGTGTTTTAAGTGACCCAAGTTTCAGAAATACACTGTGGAACTTTGTATATAGTCAATTTTCCCTCTTTGCCATTCTTTATTATTGCATTTAAGAGATTCTTCAGTGATCAGAGAACATACACATATCCCATTTATTCCAAGGATAGGAAAGATTTAACTTCACTTTCAACAATCAGCTGATTTGACAGTTATAAAGTAAAATCTCCAATGGAAATATCAATGCAATCTTCCCTGGTCCCATATGAGAAAAATCAGAACACTTGGGTTTTTGTATGGTTGACCTTTTAGGTTTTAACACTAACCTGCAGTAGGGTTTTGGTTAAAGTTTTATTTTTTTTCTGCGTTGAAAGTCAAGTGATGTCACCTCTGCTCCTGTTAACCGAAATTAAATAACTGCTCCTATTAATTCTGAAATAAAATTTTGAGACTGAATAATTATACCAAAGTAGTCCCATTCTGTTTGTATAATTTGAATTAGCTCTGTATTCATTCAGTTAGGACTTAAAAGACTAACAGAGACTTGAAAGACTAACCTCTCCTGGTGAGATTCCTTAGATCTAAGCATCACCATTGGGTTAGCACTGTGGTTCTACCAGTTCCAAATCCTGAGCTGACTACTTTCTCACGGGTGACATTCTCTCTCATGGGGTATGTAAAGGGACCTTGTATACCTGTTTTCATTCACCTTGTATGTGGGGGGAGACCTCCTTGTGGAGAAGATAATAGCCTAATACTAAATAATTAAATTCTGGAACACAGTTATTTATAAATGTGGTGAGCTGAAAGGGCTTAGTTTGAGTTCCAGTTCTTCTACTTGTAGTTGTCAGTCCCTAGTGGGCCCTCAATTTCCTAATCTCCAATAAGTGGGATGGAACAAAAACTTTCCCTAAGGAGTCTTTTGTTGTTCTCAGAATTAATCTTATAGAGAATTTCCAAACATAAACAAGACCAGTGAAAGCTGACTTGCTTGCTTTGGGGTGGTGGGAGCAGAAGCCTCAACCCTCAGCCTGCTGGATTTCTCCACGTATTGTCATTGTGAATGCTCTGGATTTCGAAGGACACTTACAGTTATAAATGTATTGATGTCTACTTTCAGTTCAGTCACTCAGTCATGTCTGACTCTTTGGGACCCCATGGACTGCAGCATGCCAGGCCTCCCTGTCCATCACCAACTCCCAGAGTTTACTCAAATTCATGTCCATTGGGTTGGTGATGCCATCCAACCATCTCATCCTATGTGGTATCCTTCTCCTCCTGCCTTCAATCTTTCCCAACATCAGGGTCNAGCAGCAGCAGCAGCAGCAGCAGCATAGCCTGAATAATTTGGAAATATCAGAAAATTTGCATTATGAGAAAATATCAGTAATCAAATACACTAAAGCTTTCACTTCTTCAGTGGTTAAAAATTATTGTTTGGGGCCTTCTCTGGTGGTTCAGTGGCTAAGACTGTGTTCCCAGTGCAGGGGGCACAGCTTCAGTCCTTGCTCAGGGAACTGAAATCCCACATGCCACACGATGCGGCCAAAAAGAAAAGCCTCATTTGTTTTAAACTCATTCTGACTTGTTGCTTGAGTGTTTGTGGTCGTTAAGTTCCTTTGGCAATCCTATGCTTGTACGAGTCTGCAGGTGCTCTGCTGAGTAATTAAAGGCAGAGAACTTTTTCTTAAATAAGAAAGAATAAAATCTACCTGATACTAGTACAATCTACAGTATGAAGTAAAAGAGTGAGGCAGTTGTTTCCCGAGTAATTAGAAGGTTGACCATCAGGTAAGATATTAAACTGTAAAATGGCTAGTCAGAATTATAGTCAGCTAATTGACTAGATAACCCTTGTAAAGACAGTCAGGTGAAACTGAATTAGAATGGCAATTTTTTTTGCATTAGAGTATCTTGGAATTTTAGGAAAAAAAAGTGAGTGACACGTAAAAGTGAAAGTCAACATATTAAAAACATTCTGATGTAGGAATATGAAGCCATTCAATGAGTCGTAATAATCACTGTTTGTATATGAACTGTTGCTCCATTTGATCCTCATAGCTTTCCTGTTGGTAGACGGGTGAGGAAGTGGAACTTTTGGGCTCCCCTGTGTGGCTACAGTAACTGAGAATCTGGATGGTGCAGTGACTGCCTCCCCTGGGTGCCCAGAGGCACCCACGCACAAACCCAGGCAGGTCTGCCCCACGTTCCGTTGTCTGACCACCAGACCTGTGTGCCACTTAAATAATTTGAGATCCTTCCTTCAAATCACTATTGTGATCACTTGAGAGGCAGAAGGTGTTGGGCAGAGTGAAGGCAAAGGAAAGAAGGGTTGAAGGATAAATGAGGCAAGACAGTGGAAGAGGGGAAACAGGCTAGTGGGTTGGGCATGGGCTCACAGGTTACAGGGGGAGGGTCCTGATGGTCATGTCTCCCGAATATTGGGATGTTTTATGTATGCATATCTAGTCCTTTAGAAGTGGTGTTTGTTTTTGTTGTTGGTGGTGATTTATTTACTGGGAAATTACCTGTATGCTTTGTTTCTGTTCCTTGAAAGGGGTTAACCTGTCATTTGGTCCTTCTTTTCCTCTTTACTTCATTTCTTTATTCATGTGTGTTATATAAGGAATGATGCTAAAGCTGAAACTCCAGTACTTTGGCCACCTCATGCGAAGAGTTGACTCATTGGAAAAGACTCTGATGCTGGGAGGGATTGGGGGTGGGAGGAGAAGGGGACGACAGAGGATGAGATGGCTGGATGGCATCACGGACTCGATGGATGTGAGTCTGAGTGAACTCCGGGAGATGGTGATGGACAGGGAGGCCTGGCGTGCTGCGATTCATGGGGTCTCAAAGAGTCAGACACGACTGAGCGACTGAACTGAACTGATTTCCCTGTAGAATAAAGTTTTATGTATGTGTTTTAAGTGACCCAAGTTTCAGAAATACACTGTGGAACTTTGTATATAGTCAATTTTCCCTCTTTGCCATTCTTTATTATTGCATTTAAGAGATTCTTCAGTGATCAGAGAACATACACATATCCCATTTATTCCAAGGATAGGAAAGATTTAACTTCACTTTCAACAATCAGCTGATTTGACAGTTATAAAGTAAAATCTCCAATGGAAATATCAATGCAATCTTCCCTGGTCCCATATGAGAAAAATCAGAACACTTGGGTTTTTGTATGGTTGACCTTTTAGGTTTTAACACTAACCTGCAGTAGGGTTTTGGTTAAAGTTTTATTTTTTTTCTGCGTTGAAAGTCAAGTGATGTCACCTCTGCTCCTGTTAACCGAAATTAAATAACTGCTCCTATTAATTCTGAAATAAAATTTTGAGACTGAATAATTATACCAAAGTAGTCCCATTCTGTTTGTATAATTTGAATTAGCTCTGTATTCATTCAGTTAGGACTTAAAAGACTAACAGAGACTTGAAAGACTAACCTCTCCTGGTGAGATTCCTTAGATCTAAGCATCACCATTGGGTTAGCACTGTGGTTCTACCAGTTCCAAATCCTGAGCTGACTACTTTCTCACGGGTGACATTCTCTCTCATGGGGTATGTAAAGGGACCTTGTATACCTGTTTTCATTCACCTTGTATGTGGGGGGAGACCTCCTTGTGGAGAAGATAATAGCCTAATACTAAATAATTAAATTCTGGAACACAGTTATTTATAAATGTGGTGAGCTGAAAGGGCTTAGTTTGAGTTCCAGTTCTTCTACTTGTAGTTGTCAGTCCCTAGTGGGCCCTCAATTTCCTAATCTCCAATAAGTGGGATGGAACAAAAACTTTCCCTAAGGAGTCTTTTGTTGTTCTCAGAATTAATCTTATAGAGAATTTCCAAACATAAACAAGACCAGTGAAAGCTGACTTGCTTGCTTTGGGGTGGTGGGAGCAGAAGCCTCAACCCTCAGCCTGCTGGATTTCTCCACGTATTGTCATTGTGAATGCTCTGGATTTCGAAGGACACTTACAGTTATAAATGTATTGATGTCTACTTTCAGTTCAGTCACTCAGTCATGTCTGACTCTTTGGGACCCCATGGACTGCAGCATGCCAGGCCTCCCTGTCCATCACCAACTCCCAGAGTTTACTCAAATTCATGTCCATTGGGTTGGTGATGCCATCCAACCATCTCATCCTATGTGGTATCCTTCTCCTCCTGCCTTCAATCTTTCCCAACATCAGGGTCTTTTCAAATGAGTTAGTTCTTCGCATCAGGTCGCCAAAGTGTTGAAGTTTCAGCTTCATCATCAGTCCTTCCAGTGAATATTCAGGACTGATTTCCTTTACAGTTGACTGGTTGGATCTCCTTGGAGTCCAGGGGACTCTCAAGAGTCTTCTCCAACACCACAGTTCAAAAACAATTCTTCACTGCTCAGCTTTCTTTATAGTCCAAGTCTCACACCCATACATGACTACTGAAAAAACCATAGCTTTGACTAGATGGACCGTTGTTAGCAAAGTAGTGTCTCTGCTTTTTAATATGCTGTCTAGGTTGGTCGTAACTTTTCTTCCAAGGAGTAAGCATCTTTTTATTTCAAGCTTGCAGTCACGTGATTTTGGAGCCCAAGAAAATAAAGTCTGTCACTGTTCCCACTGTTTCCCTATCTGTTTGCCATGAAGTGATGGGACCAGATGCCATGATCTTAGTTATCTTGCAGGAGGGATAGTCTAAGTTCATTTTNATAGAGAATTTCCAAACATAAACAAGACCAGTGAAAGCTGACTTGCTTGCTTTGGGGTGGTGGGAGCAGAAGCCTCAACCCTCAGCCTGCTGGATTTCTCCACGTATTGTCATTGTGAATGCTCTGGATTTCGAAGGACACTTACAGTTATAAATGTATTGATGTCTACTTTCAGTTCAGTCACTCAGTCATGTCTGACTCTTTGGGACCCCATGGACTGCAGCATGCCAGGCCTCCCTGTCCATCACCAACTCCCAGAGTTTACTCAAATTCATGTCCATTGGGTTGGTGATGCCATCCAACCATCTCATCCTATGTGGTATCCTTCTCCTCCTGCCTTCAATCTTTCCCAACATCAGGGTCTTTTCAAATGAGTTAGTTCTTCGCATCAGGTCGCCAAAGTGTTGAAGTTTCAGCTTCATCATCAGTCCTTCCAGTGAATATTCAGGACTGATTTCCTTTACAGTTGACTGGTTGGATCTCCTTGGAGTCCAGGGGACTCTCAAGAGTCTTCTCCAACACCACAGTTCAAAAACAATTCTTCACTGCTCAGCTTTCTTTATAGTCCAAGTCTCACACCCATACATGACTACTGAAAAAACCATAGCTTTGACTAGATGGACCGTTGTTAGCAAAGTAGTGTCTCTGCTTTTTAATATGCTGTCTAGGTTGGTCGTAACTTTTCTTCCAAGGAGTAAGCATCTTTTTATTTCAAGCTTGCAGTCACGTGATTTTGGAGCCCAAGAAAATGAAGTCTGTCACTGTTCCCACTGTTTCCCTATCTGTTTGCCATGAAGTGATGGGACCAGATGCCATGATCTTAGTTATCTTGCAGGAGGGATAGTCTAAGTTCATTTTTGTAGGGGAATCTCTGCTTGCTCGCAAACTTCAAGTTAATACTAACCACCCCCAATTATCTTCAGTCAGGGGTTTAATACATGCAGGCTGGTGTTTGGTCCTTCTGATCCTGTCACTTCCATTAAAGTGAAGGGAGGAATGTATGCTAAGTCGCTTCAATCGTGTCTGACTCTTTGAGACTCTGTGGACCATAGCCAGCGAGGCTCTTCTGTCCAAAGGCAAAGGTACTGGAGTGGGTTGTCATGCCCTCCTCTAGGAGATCTTCCCCACCCTGGGGTTGAACTCCCCTCTCTTACATCTCCTGCATTGGAAGGCAGGTTCTTTCCCACTCGCACTACCTGAGTAACCCCAGGAATAACTGCCAGTACTTTTAATAGTTTTAAAAGTCACCATAGCATAACCTCTTGTAGAAGCTAGATGGCTCTGACAACATTATGTCTAATGTAATAATCATATTTACTTCTATACTTGATATTTTGGTAGTTCATGTTTGGAAGGTATTGCTTACACATTTGCTTATTGAACTTGCACGATTTGTCCTTACTCAGGCTGAATTGGGAGAAGGCAATGGCACCCCACTCCAGTACTCTTACCTGAAAAACCCATGGTCAGAGGAGCCTGGTAGGCTGCAGTCCATGGGGTTGCTAAGAGTTGGACACGACTGAGCATCTCCACTTTCAGTTTTCACTTTCATGCATTGGAGAAGGAAATGGCAACCCACTCCAGCGTTCTTGCCTGGAGAATCCTAGGGACGGAGGAGCCTGGTAGGCTGCCGACTATGGGGTCATACAGATTCGGACACTACTGAAGCGACTTAGCAGCAGCAGCAGAAGGCTGAATCACAGGCCAACTTCAGGAAAAAGAAGATTTAAGGCTTTTCCCCTTTCACATACACATGGTTGTTATCTACACAAATAAAGCAAGGCAGTCTAAAAGAAAGAGTAGCTTTTCCAAAACTAACCTTTGCCTCAGACTGTGTGGGGGCAAACCTTTTATTTCTTTGAAGACAAAAAGATATAATAAAGTGTTTAACATTCAGGCAAGTTGAGGAGTTGCACAATATCGTAAGTTTAAAAAAGATTGCTTGTATTTCCTTGGAACTTCGTAAATTTTCAGAGCATTTGTCACTTAAGTATAGTGTATGTTAAAAATCAATGTGGCTAGGCAAAATAAGTCAGACTGCTGTTTAGTTGCTAAGTCGTGTCCACCTCCTTTGAGACCACATGTACTCTAGCCCACAGGCTCCTCTGTCCATGGAATTTTCCAGGCAAGAATACTGGAGTGTGTTGTCATGTCCTACTCCAGGGACTGAACCCCAGTCTCTTGCGTCTCCTGCATTGCAGGCAGATTCTTTACCACTGAGCCACCTGGGAAGCCCCTATCCTTGTACTGCTGGAAGTTTACTGAGTAAACTTTCAGCACCATATGATCTGTATTTGTTTCTTGAATTTATGTGTTGATAATGCATGAAATAAAATATTTCAGATCCTTCAGAAAAACTTTACAGCCTAACCTCAGAAGAGTTACCAGCCTTCAGCAACCATTTGGTGAATATAAGTCAGACTACCCTAGATTTCCTTAAGACCTCAGGTGCGAGGGGTCTCTGTGGATTTCAGGAACAGAGGTAAGTTAAATATGCTGCTTATATGTACAAAGAGTGCATTGTAAAATTTTTGACAACCCTCAACTAGTTACCTTTACTACGGAGATATTGCCCTCATGTGTGTACTTATATGGCTATTCTTTATAAAATGTTTAAGTGCTTTGCTAACCTATTATCAGGATTTGGTGGAAGGCTTATGAAGTTGTTGCTTTAATGTGAAGAGAGAATTCTCGGCTGCACAATGTGTGTCAGGAAAATGAAAAGACATTTGGAATTTAATAATCGTTCGGTATTTCTTCTTATATTGAAAAACAGTTGCCTTACTTGTCTTCATTAACTTACTGAATTTCAATACTTTGCATTCATAGACTCTTATTCAATGTGAATAAACTTTTTAGAATAGAATATTGAGAAATCTCCTTCTTGAAATCAAGTCTAGATTGTTAATGATGTCATTTTAATCTATATGACTTCATTCTTCCCTTACACAGGATAAGAGCATTTAGAGATGGTGATCAGTGTATAAGGAAAATTGGTAAAACTAATACATCTTCAGAAAAGTAGTCTATCATGTCAAGATGTTATGGTCATACTAGAATTCCCTGAAAAAGGAAGAGTGATTCTTCTAAACAGACTGAGAAAAAAAGCAAAATAAAATCCCCTTGAATTGTAAATTCCTTTGATTTGCTGAAGTCTAATATTGTAGTAAAAAGGAATCAAGAGTTCATATTCTGTCTTTCTGAAGGAGAAAATCATTTATCTGTGGTCCAAGGATTTTTTCATTTCTAATACCACTTACTCTTTTTTTTTTAAGGGATCAGTATAAAATTGCTATTTTTTTCCCTAAAAATAAACCAAAGTTACTAAACCAATTCCATAAAAAAGACATTTAGAACTAAATATAAGGGGGTTATATTAATAGAATAAGGCACAGTTCTTTAAAATTAAAAATTTCATGAAAAAGTTATTACCTTGCCCTTCTTTTCTCTATTTAGACCAGTGAAGGTTTTGTTTGTTTGTTTGTTTGTTTTTGTTTTTAATCACATTTAAGATCTGAACTGGACCACTGACAAGACTTTACGAAATGCTGGTTTAGCCTGTTTGGGGTATAAAATCCAAAAAAGAGCTTTATCCCTCACAGGGTGAAATATTTTATCTTATTTAGCAGTGTACATGGGCTGACATTGTTAATAACTTGGACCAAAATATATGAACTATGCAGACTCCTCTCTGTGCCCCCATACTACTTCTTACCCCAAGCCGCACACAGCAACACACTAGGGTTTCCATGAGTTCCTTTTCACCATAAGATGCAACGAAGTAAAAGAACTACATAGTTGCTGTAATTAATTTTGGCTTTGGCATATCTAGACTGGCTATCCACATGGTCCTAATTTACTGTGCACAAAGGAAGTGACTTATCTGGCAGCTTATTCATTGGGATTCTGTTAAACAACCAAGGTAATGATGAATGTTCTTAACAAGAACCTGGAGGCTCTGCAAGTTTCTGAAGTACCTTCTGAGGTATCATCAATGAAAGATGCAACCAGAAACCATGAAATCTTCTCTCCTGGGTTCCACTGTGGCTTTATCTCTTGAGAGAGGGAGAATGATGAGAATCATGGAAGCTTGGTTTATTGGGCACATTGGTAATTATGGTCTCAGTCTGAAACAGCCCCCCTCTTGTCTGCCTGCCTCCAATTACTTCAGTGTGTGTAGTATTGATCAGAAGATAAATGGAGAGTTGAAACCTGGTTCTGTATATTGTGTATTGACCTTTTAATGTATTTCCAGCTCTTCTGAAAAGGATACTGGAATCCAGTCTTTGCTGACAGTTTCTGAAAGCAGTACGGATGAGGAGGAAGAAGATTTTTTTGACAAGCAACATGTCATTACACTCCCGTGGTCAAAGAGTACCTAGTGATCATTCATTACTTTTCCCATTTTGTACCCAGAGTAAAGCAAACCTGAAAAAAGTTATCAAGTGATTACCTGTCCGGGTGATAGAGATTTTTGATTATTGTCTCTGATATCTCAAGGTTTACAGACTAATAAAAATTAGTGAAATTATAAGTTTAAGGACTTTTTCTTCCAGATTGCAGATTATATTAGTAACATTCAATGAAATTTTAAAAATAAGTTGTAACTGTTTCTCTAAGAACTTATTAGAAGGTAGTACTGTCACAGGAAGGTAGTACTGTTGCAGGAAGGGGGACCCCTTCCAGGGCCTGAAACTGGGTTCTTGTCTAACACTTGGAAATGAATTGTCCGAGGAGACACATTTGCTGACAAAGCAAGAGCTTTTATTGGGAGAGCAGTAGGGTAAGGGAACCCAGGAGAACTGCCCTGCTACGTGGCTTGCAGTCTCGGGTTTTATGGTGATGGGATTAGTTTCCGGGTGGTCTTTGGTCAATCATTTTAATTCAGAGTCTTTCCTGGTGGCCCACGCATTGCTCAGCCAAGGTGGGTGCTAGTGAGAGGGATTCTGGGAAGTGGATGGACACGCGGTGTCTCCTTTTGACCTTTCCCAAACTCTTGCAGTTGGTGGTGGCTTATTAGTTCCATATTCCTTATCAGGATCTCCTGTCATAAAACAACTCATGCAAATGGTTACTATGGTGCTTGGCCAGGGTGGGCAGTTTCAATCAGTGTGCTTCCCCTAACAGTACATGATTATCTTTTTAAAATTTATTTTTATTGAAGTATAGTTGATAATATTATATAAGTTAGTACATGCTTATCTTTAAAGTAACATTTAATTATTAAATTATATTTAAAATAATTATATCACCAATGTACATTTGATGGCCTAGTTATACTTGGCAGTGTCACTGAGACTGGAATCCATTTTTTACTTTGATTAGTTTTTTTCTTCTTGTTGGGGTTTTTGACATTTACAGGTGTTTTGATAGCATCGAAAGTTGCTGCTAGAAGAGAAAAACAGGACCTGAAATAAAATGAACATGATACTTGCCATTCTCTGTTATGGTAAAGCAGTGGAAAGATCCCTTAATTATCTAATTTTGGGAGAGCCAGTGTGATGGTTCATTTTATGTAGCAACTTAGCCAGGCTAAAGTACTCAGATATTGGTCACACTTTATTTTAGACCTTTCTATAAATGTATTTTTCAGGTGAGATTAATATTTAAATCAACAGACTTTGAGTAAAGCAGATTACTGTCCATAGTAGACTAAGGTCCTCTAAGGAAGAGAGAATTCTGTCTTCAGATTGCCTTCAGGTGAAGCAATCCTTCCCTGGTCCCAAGCCTAGCTGTCTGCCCTGTAGAATTTGAGTTTGGTAGCCATCACAACTGGTTCTGTTCCTAGGGAGAAGTACAAACTGTGTTTCCCTGACTAGTACAAACACAGTCAGTATGGAGGATTGCTGTGATAGGCTGAAAAAAAAAAACACACCCAAACTACATTTCAAAGTGTTTTGCTAGTCCTGAGTGGTAGGGGACCCTGGGGTTGGTTTGTATTCAAGGTTTCACATAATTTTATAATGCAAGAGCTTCAAAAGGGACAGAAGATGAAAGGAGGATAGTTTTATGGATGTCACTTTGCAATGTCTTTGGACAGTTTCTCCTTAAGGCATTCTCCTTACCAGAGAAACATCCCTGCAGGTTGGCATAACCATTATGTCATCTCCACAGCATAGTCATATCTCAAGATTCAAACTCTTTTAATCTGGATAGTATTCTAAGATTCTAAATTCTGAGATTCTGGGTAGACCCCATATAGACTGATAGTTGCTTAGTGTAAATCTATCTTTAATACTTTTTTCATGGCATAATAAATTGTACTGGCATTCCCACACACCATCTACTTACAGGATAGAAAAGAATGATACAGAGAACTGTCAGCTTTTCTGTCTTTTAGCATACAAATGCCATTTATAAAAAGTGAACACGAAGTAATCAGGAAAGCCAATTATACTATCAGAATATAATTTTTTAAAAGAAATAACTTTAAGAATGTGAGTCCTCAGTATTGTTATTGTTCTCTAGCACTTCTTCCACCACAATCCCAAAGAGAGACAACAGAGTCACCCTTGAATCTTTATCATTTGTGTCAAAAGCCCTTGTGGTGTCTTCCCCTGAGGCTGAATTTTAGAAACTGTAGTTAAAATGGGGATTTCCTCTTCACCTGTTCAGATAGGAAGAGCTTTTCAGTGTGTCTGCTCAGGTTTAAAGTTTCTCTGCTTTTCTCCTCCTCCTTTGCTCTAAGACATCTTCCTTTCCCTTTTGATGAAAAAGAAAATTGTTTCTCTGGGTGCAATTTGTAAAACTCTATTTTTTTTTTTTCTTAGATGAAATGGTAGGAGATGTTATCCTATTCTCATTAGGAAAGTAGGCCCACTACTCTTCCTTCTGTGTATTCAGTCATGGCTTGAATCTTTTATTAACTAGCTCAGAAGGAGATTTTATAATATTCTATTACTTTTTATAATGTAAGAATTTTGAAGTAAAAATTAAGATGATAATTAGTTGTCATTGGTGCGTTTCTGGCCAGAATTTGAAATAAGGAATGAACCACTGACTTTGTCATTTGACTTCCAATATAACATTGAAATTAAACATGAGGGTGCTCTGGGGCAGAGCAGACCCCCTTCTGCCTTTATTTGCTTCCCATAACCACACATTTAGAAAAGTTCTTAATTCATTCCTCATTAGTCTAATGAGGAAATAAAAAAATAAGATTAGAACCTTTGCCTGAAGCAACTTCAGTGTGTTCTCTCATCTTGGAGATCAAGCTTAAAATCATTGTTAAAGGCATGAGCCTAGTTCTCACTGTGGAATTGAGAGGATCACAGACATTCTAGAAGAATCACAACCACATTCCCAATTCTAGAGTTAGTACAGTGTGCCTTTAGAAACTAACTCCTGGACAAGTGATAACATGATTTTATATGCATGTTCAGTTTCAGTTTAGTCACTCAGTCGTGTCCGAATCTTTGCAACCCCATGAATGGCAGCACGCCAGGCCTCC
>SJYX01013407.1:7303-20050 GCA_006410675.1 Oreotragus oreotragus
GGCTGCAGTCCATGGGGTCGCTAACAGTTGGATAGACTGAGCGACTTCACTTTCACTTTTCTCTTTCATGCATTGGAGAGGGATATGGCAACCCATTCCAGTGTTCTTGCCTGGAGAATCCCAGGGATGGGGGAGCCTGGTGGGCTGCCGTCTATGGGGTCACACAGAGTCGGACACGACTGAAGTGACTTAGCAGCAGCAGCAAACTATTCATCATGCATATTTCCTCCATACCAGAGATTGCAAACAAGGGAGCCATGGACCAAACCTGGCTGAAAATGGATTTGGTTTGGTGATCACAGTATTTTATGCTCTTCATCTAAATTAAACCCTTTCAGAGAGGGTACTCTCCAGTTGGCCATTACAGCTAACATTTCTTGCTTTCCCTAGACACATACACACAAGCATTAGACTTTGCTACTTATACAAAATGGAGTGGTATTATTTTTCTGATTTCTTTTCACAAAGCAGTACACATTTATGTATTAGAAAGCTTCAAGTGATGTTTCTGTTTAAAATAATGATATTTTTAATATCATCTAGCCCTTTAATGAACACTTACAATGTATTAAGAACCATCTTTACAGCCTTTAAACAAGTATTACTATTAATATACAGATAAGAAAAGTGAGACAAAAAGGGCTTAAGTAATGTGCAATTTACTGCAAATAAATGACAGAGCCAAATTCTGAACATAAGAAGTCTGCCTCCAGAATCTAAGCATGCTCTTAACCACCATGCTCTTCATGCCTTACAGATGAGTTTATTTCCTCCAATCATCACTTATTTTACAAGCAACATATTTCAAATGAAGTTTTCAATGCAGTTACTAGTCACCTCTGTTTTACAGAGTAAAAGTAATTTCTACTTTGAAATAGCAAGCAACTGCTAGGAGAGGTTTCAGAGGAAAGTGCCTTCTCTACCAGAGTAAAGGAATAGGTGGTTTTGTTACCCACGAGAAGAGGACTCAAGAAACCATTATTCCTTTTTTTAGCTCCAAGAAAGGACATCACCTCCAAAATTTCCTTAACTTCCTACTTTCTCTGGGCTACTGAGGCTGTTACATATTTCTGGTTTGATTAGGAAACATGAGCAAAATGAGTGATGTTGATGGTAGCTGTACAGCTCTTTTCCTAAAGTCAAAAGTACTGAAATCCCAAACTGGAAATTCAAAACAAACTGGAAATCAAAACTTCACATTACTTATTCTACAATCACTTGCAAGTCACTTCTTTCCTCAGAATCACAAATATTTCTGCAAACTCCTCTCTAATATTTCACAAGATATGGAACTTTTAAAAAATTCAAAGTTGCATAAAAGAGGGGGTAAAGTTCACAACTAACCTTGCCACCGATGAAGATCATTGCTGTTCTTTAATGAAGAAGAAGAGAGAAAAGTTGATAAATGTGGCAGTGGACCAGAATCCAGAAGCCATCATAATTACCATACTGTGATCACTACTCATGCTTTTAAGAGGGAAAAGCAAGAGGGGATGTAGGTATATTTTGTGATTAAACTTGGTAATTTAATTTTTCTCTTTCCTTACTTTATCACAGTGTATGCATAGATGTCTTATATGAGAGCCTAGGGATCTTGCAGTAAGCAGTGCATTAATCTCCAACATTCCAAATCAGTGAAAACAACAAAACTGGTGTTATAACAGGAATCACCTCGCACCAGTCAGAGAAGTCATCATTAAAAAGATCTGCAAGCGAAAGGCTGGAGAGGAGGTGGATAAAAGGGAACCCTCTGCACTGTTGGTGGGAATGTAAATTGACACAGCCACTACGTATGGAGATTCCTTAAAAAACTAGAAATAAACTACCATATGACCCAGCAATCTCACTACCGGGCACATAGAGAAACATAAATGAAAAAGATACATGTACTCCAATGTTCATAGCAGCACAATAGCTAGGACATGGAAGTAAGCTCGATGTCCATCAATAGATGAATAGATAAAGAAATTGTGGTTCATATATACAATGGAATATTACTCAGCCATACAAATGAACAAATTTGAGTCAGTTCTAGCGAGGTGGATGAACCTAGAGCCTGTTATACAAAGTAAGTCAGAAACAGAAAAACAAATACTGCATATTAATGCATATATATGGGATCTAGAAAAACGGTACTGGTAAACCTACTTGCAGGGAAGGAATGAGACTCAGGTATGGGAGAATGGACTTGTGGACACAGTGGGGGAAGAAGAGAGTGGGATGAATGGAAGAAGGTAGCATCGACATAAATACACTACCATATGTAAAATAAAGAGCTGGTGAGAAGTTGCTGTATGACACAGGGAGCCCAGCCTGGATTCTGTGATGACCTAGAGAGGTGGGGTCGGGGGAGAGGGGAGGGAGGCTCAATAGGGAGGTGATATATGTACAATCATGGCTTATTTGCATTATTGTATGGCAGAAACCAGCACAACATTATAAAGCAATTTTCCTCCAATTAAAAATTAATCTTAAAAAATGGCGAAAAAGGAGCAAAGTAAAGAACATTATTACAAAGGCGTATGTGCATATTCACAATAGTAACCTCAAGAAATGAAAACATTTGATAGCCATGATTGCTTCCACCACTGGAATGATTCAAAAATGAAGAACACTAGATTTAAGTACAGTGAGTAAAAAGCTGAGTTAATGACAAGATCAGATGGTGACCTGAAGGATTAATAAGCATACTTTAAAACAAATATTCTTCAACACTTCACTATTACAAAAGACATTATTATAACAGTAAAATGAAGTACAGATGAACAGAGAATAGATATTTATCAAGGGTAAATTTTGTCCTTAGTGCTGAGTTAAGCATGGTGAGGAACAGAAAAGCAGCAAATGAGGACCCCCTACATAAACAGAAGTCAACAGCCCATTTCATACGTTCCAAGTGCTAACCCCCCTCTTTCCTCCCAGCAGTAATTTTACTTCTGCTGAATGCTATGGATTGCAGAGACACCTGCAAAACGTGTGCTGAGAGAGAGAACTCCACTTTACTAAAAAATAAAGTTGGATATACCAGATTTCACAGGATGTTAAAGACAGCGCTTTGGAGGCGATGTTTGGATTAGGTAAGGAATGAAAACAGGCTATCTGCCCTCCGATATGTATGAAGATTTTTCTTTAAACAAGGAGTCAATTTTGATTCTATCTGGTTATCTATTGTGAACTGTAGGCCACAGGGCGCTGCTTAGAGAAGTTCCAAGCCACCAGGTTAAGACGTCTGACTCAGATTACGTACGCTGCCAGATGTCAGAAAAGGAGAAAACTGAAAGCACTTAAAAAATACAGGGAGAAGAACAGTTCAACAGCAAAGAGGTAGGACCATACTCCAGACAAGGGGAACAGCAATAAATTCCTCAAAGAAATAGGTCGAGAGCTATTCTTCATGAGTAATAAGTGAGGAACAATATTCCAAGATATGTGACTCTGCCCAAGAAGTGACTACCAAAGCTATCCTTAGCTGGCCATCTGAATTCACAGAGGAAAGTAATTAATATCAGAAGTGAGAGGTCCCTCAGGGAGAAAAGACAGACAGTGATAGGTGTCCTCAATTTTTAGGAGAGGACCGATTGGAAAACCTTGATTAGATAGAACAGTTGTGTGTGTGTGTGATGTGTGTGTGCATACACATACTTGTGTGCACATAGGTTGGTATTTTGATTATTGCTGTTGTTGTTTTTTTATTGAGAAATAACAAATGTGTGGAATGAAAGGCTATATTCAGGTAATGTAGCTCAGCCCTTAGTCAAGGCTTAGGTAGATAGGTTTAATCACTTAGTCGTGTCTAACTCTTGTAGTCCATGGACTGTAGCCTATCAGGCTCCTCTGTCCATGGGATTTCCCAACAAGAATACTGGAGGGAAATGCAGGGGTTGCCATTTCCTTCTCCAGGAGATCTTCCCAGGCCAGGGATCAAACCCAGGTCTCCTGCATTGCAGGCAGACTACCTACTGAGCCACCGGCTTAAAGGATCACTAAAATTAATTATCTACTACCTAGTATTTTGATACTGTCCCTATTTCCTGGCCTAGTAATACCAGTTCAAGGAATCTATCTCAAGGAAACAATCAAAGATGCAAAGATTTACAAAGAATTGTATCACAGGATTATTTAAAATGGTGAAAATTTTAAAACAACCTCGATATTCAGCAATAGTCCAAAGAAATACTGCCTCAACAAACTATTACACAACTTAAAAAAAAAAAAATGCTTCTGAAAAACATTTAGGGGAAAGGGGACATGATCATGTTCTAATATTAGGTGATAAAAAACAGAATATGTAATTCTATAAAAAGCAGTGTGTTACATTTGTATGTAAAAAGTATATTCCATAAGGCTGTGTAATAATGCATATACATCCACATCCAATAAAGAAATTATTAGTTCTGAAGACTGATTTATTATTTTTAATAGCATTTGTTTCTCCTAGCAATTCAGATGATAAAAGAGCAAAAAAGGAAATACCATATAAAGGCCTCACGAGATCTTTCCAGTGAGGGGGAGAAGAGGGCCTTGATCTGCGTATTGAAGTACTGGTGGATCTCTTCCTTTGACTGGCTCTTGCTGAGATGTGGCTGGTCCTGGGCTAGTCTGGAAAGAGCTGCTGACACTTACTATGGGGCCTGTGGTCCGAACAGCTGGCTATGTGATGAAGCCCTGCAGAGAGACCTCGAGACTCCAGCACTAGGTGTCTGCAGGCCTACAGCCTCTCTCACACTCATACACCATATCCATTTCTCAAAACTCACAGCACCGTGCACTAGAAAAAGGGTTAATTTCACTGTATGTAAGTCACTGCTCAAAAAAAAAAAAAAAGCTATTTTATTAAGTGGTAAAGGGAAATTTGCCAAAAATGTTCATACTAGGAAAAAGAAAACCTCAGTTAATGAATTAACCATATAATGGAAAAGTTTAAAAAATAATAACAAAATAAACTCCAAGGAAAAAAAAAACAGAAGGAATTTCTGAATGTGATTCTAAGGCTTCTGGCTTGAGGTGAACATGTGAAGGCAGGATCCAGTGGAATAGTAAGGACATAGAAATGAGCTGGGGGCTTCCCTGGCAGCTCAGCTGGTAAAGAACCCGCCTGCACCGCAGGACACCTGGGTTGGATCCCTGGGTTGGGAAGATCCCCAAGAGGAGGGCATGGGAACCACTCCAGGATCCTTGCCTGGAGATCCCCCTGGACAGAGGATCCTGGCGGGCTACATCCACGGGGTCACAAAGACTCGGACACGACTGAGCAGCTGAGCACCGCACAGCACAAGCATAGCTGGACAACACTGCGGTGCACTGTTGCCAGCCAATTTAAAAACAGTAAGAATGAAGTAGACAACAGTCAGCCTCTTTCCACCATGAACCAGTAATTCTAAGCAATGCTATTATTAATAAACTACTCCCTGAGACGAGGTGCTGGTCTAAACAACCGCCATGATTATTACTAAGTTATATGGAAACACTGAATTGGCACATTTGTATTACTTAACCTTCAATAAACATTATATTCCACATAGAAGTTATTTTATAGAAATCACAAATTATACAGGATTTACATCTATGTGATTTTATGGCCTGGCCTCTGATACACACTTATTTTAAAGAACTGAAGCTCTCTTCAAGTGCAGTTCCTGTCTCTAACCCACAAATGTTTCCAACTACATGGCCCTGTGTTTGAAGACATCAATTAGCACAGTGATTTTAAGGGGAGAAATATGACTTGAATTATTTCCATTGTGCTTCTACCTGCAACTCAGTCTCTGAAACTTGTGAATTTCACTCTTCTGGAAGTATTTTTTCACATACTTTCCCTCTTCCTTCAATTATTATATCAATATAATCTTATTACTGTGATTCATAAGTTTTCATTTTGTATTGTTGTATTTACTTTGTTATTGGCATGACTATATTTAATATAAATTCCAATGAGAAAAATTTATTTCCTAGCCATTATAATGTTTCATTTCGTGATTATTACTGACAATAATTTTATATATAAAAGGAAAGGTGTCAAAAAATAATCTACTCTGGTTATCAAGTACTTTGAGTAGGCCACTGGTGAGATCATTTACTAAAACATGAAAGATAGGTAGAAGAAGGGTTTGGGGGAAAAGAATTTGGGGTTCAGTTTTAGACACTGAGTTTGAACATTCTATGGGACAAACAAATGAAAATGCTCAGGAGGTAGCTGGGAAATACAGGTCAAGGGCAAGATTTAAGAGTCACAGACAAAAAAAGGGCCCATGAGGTCATAACAATAAACAAAAGGTTCAAGAAAAGACAAAAATAAGAGCCAGAACTTCATAGCACACCACGTTTCAGGGGCGGGCAGAGAAAGGGGAACTGGAGAGAGTAAGGATGAATGAAGAAGGGTAGGGAAACTACCAGGAGAAGGTAAAAATAAGGGGGCAGGGGAGTCATGGGGAGAGTAGCACAGGCGCACACACACACAAAAAAAACCCACAAAATCAACTGGTACTTTAAAGTCAATTATGATGAAACCTGCAAGTCCACCACACTGGATTTGGCCACTTTGCTAAATCATAAAACCGCAGAATGAGAAGCCCATATTCCTAACCTAGGTGAGCTAGAGAGGGACTCATTGGGCTCCGGTGACCTACAGAGACCTCAGATAATCCTGGTACCTGAGCCACACGCACCAGGATTATCTGAGACACATGCTGATTCAAGGACTAAACTTCAGAATCAGAACCTGAGGTGGTAAAGACTCAAACCTAGGTATCTCTAATGAGCTTCCCAGGGAAGCCATGCATGCTAAAACTTGAAGACTGCTGGACCATGTGCTCGTCACGGCCCATTCTACCACTGACATTCTGTAGTTCACTGGTTTGTCTCTCTGAAAATAGGATGCTACAACAATGATCACTAGCATTCACCCAGAAGTAAAAAACTACATAATAAACACAATAATCAAAGTACTTGGGACAGAAATAACACTTCTCCTCTTCATTTACATCAGCTGTTGTGATTATGTGGCACCATCATTCTAAAGAGGGTTGAGGAAGTACGCTAGCCGTGGGGGAGAATTACGTTCCTGAGTAGACAGGGGACCGTGGAGATGGGCGATGAGGGCCAGACGAACTATGTGAAACAAGAATGAAAGACAAAGCTCTGTTTGATGGTGCTGAGGTGCTATAAAGAAGTCATGCAACCTAAAAGTACGAGATGTGGCACCATCATTCTAAAGAGGGTTGAGGAAGTACGCTAGCCGTGGGGGAGAATTATGATCCTGAGTAGACAGGGGACCGTGGAGATGGGCGATGAGGGCCAGACGAACTATGTGAAACAAGAATGAAAGACAAAGCTCTGTTTGATGGTGCTGAGGTGCTATAAAGAAGTCATGCAACCTAAAAGTACGAGATTACTATTATTAGATACATTAAAGATACTCAGTGTTATGACTTTTCTTTTGGTTTGGGAAAAAAACTACATGTCTATTTATTTATATATAGAAAGAGAGTCAATGTTTTTATCTATATATGGAAACAAAGAATCAATGTCTTTTTCCTTAGGGAGGGAGTAATTTTAATTAATACTCCCTAATTGGTATTGATTTGAATTGACTAATGACAGTCTTATGATGGGCATCACTGCCAGGTTTCCTGGGTCAGGAGCACAGTGGGCTCCACAATGCACAGAAACCTTTTGTTTTCAGTGGTCCCTGGCTAGGCAACATTTTTTAGGTCTCAGAATATTAGAGCCAGAAAGATCCTTGGGAGGCCCTCTAGTTCAACTTCACAGTTTTCTAAAATCACTCCAACACTCCACCAGCTCCCCCACCCCCAGCCCCTCCAAAGCCTAAAGGATGCACTCACTTCTCTTCAGTTTTTCCAGTCACTCCCTCTTGACTCATCTATTCAGTTCAGTTCAGTTCAGTTCAGTTGAGTAGCTCAGTCGTGTCCGACTCTTTGCGACCCCATGAATCGCAGCACGCCAGGCCTCCCTGTTCATCACCATCTCCCGGAGTTCACTCAGACTCACGTCCATCGAGTCGGTGATGCCATCCAGCCATCTCATCCTCGGTCGTCCCCTTCTCCTCCTGCCCCCAATCCCTCCCAGCATCAGAGTCTTCTCCAATGAGTCAACTCTTCGCATGAGGTGGCCAAAGTACTGGAGTTTCAGCTTTAGCATCATTCCTTCCAAAGAAATCCCAGGGCTGATCTCCTTCAAGATGGACTGGTTAGATCTCCTTGCAGTCCAAGGGACTCTCAAGAGTCTTCTCCAACACCACAGTTCAAAGGCATCAATTGTTTGGCACTCAGCCTTCTTCACAGTCCAACTCTCACATCCATACATGACCACTGGAAAAACCACAGCCTTGACTAGATGGACCTTAGTTGGCAAAGTAATGTCTCTGCTTTGGAATATACTATCTAGGTTAGTCATAGCTTTTCTTCCAAGGAGTAAGCGTCTTTTAATTTCATGGCTGCAGTCAGCATCTGCAGTGATTTTGGAGCCCCCCAAAATAAAGTCTGACACTGTTTCCACTGTTTCCCCATCTATTTCCCATGAAGTGATGGGACCGGATGCCATGATCTTCGTTTTCTGAATGTTGAGCTTTAAGCCAACTTTTTCACTCTCCTCTTTCACTTTCATCAGCGGCATTCTGTATATTGGGGGACCTTGGGAAAGATGGTCTTGGGTATCCTTACATTCTGGGTTTGCATACTGTCCTTGCAGATTTGTAAGTAAACTAGCACGTAAGTGGGAAAAAAGTCAGAAAGTTGAATGAGCTGTATCTATGATGGGTATTAACTACAGCATTTCATAAAGTGTCAGCATAACACAGCATCTCACACACATGGATGACGAGGGTGGGTTAAAGAATGGGCAACACGAAAGAGGAAGGGAAGGGGGTCAGGGCTGCGGGCTTCCTCCTGGTGTGTCACAGGCTGAGAAAAGGGCTTGAAAACGCTAACTTAAGGTAAGTGTGCATATAACAGCAGATACACAAGTTATTTGCAGAAAGAAAAAAAAAGCAAGAGAGAAGGTGCAAACCAAAAGAAGAAAAGACATTTCATACGTTTAAGCTATTCAATTTTCTTTTTTAAGACTCTGAGCATATGGCTCTTTCACAGGTAATCCAATCTTGCTTCAAATAAGATCACTCCTAAACCACCCCACACAAATTAAACTTTGTCTTATTTATGAGAGGCTTACAGAAGATTACACAAACTCATTCTTGTAGGCAACTTCTACTTCCTTATCACAAATCTCCAATTATATACAAAAGGACCTCCAGATTTAGGTTAGTACAAAGGTAGCACTGAGACAGTACATCAAAAGACTATGAAAAAGTTAAAGTGTTAGTCACTCAGTCATGTCCAACTCTTTGAGACCAGGCTCTTCTGTCCATGGAATTCTCTAGATAAGAATACTGGAGTGGGTTGCCATTTCCTTCTCCAGGGGATTCTTCCCAACTCAGGGATCGAACCTAGGTCTCTTGCACTGCAGGCGGATTCTTTACCATCTAAGCCACCAGGGAAGCTCAATATCAAAAGAGTATATATTTACCCAAATAAAAAGCAGTTGGATTATACTGCTGCTAAGTCACTTCAGTCGTTTCTGACTCTGTGTGACCCCATAGACGGCAGCCCACCAGGCTGGGATTCTCTAGGCAGGAACATTGGAGTGGGTTGCCATTTCCCTCTCCAACGCATGAAAGTGAAAAGTGAAAGTGAAGTCGCTCAGTCCTGTCTGACTCTTAGCGACCCCACAGACTGCAGCCCACCAGTCTCCTCTGGTCCATGGGATTTTCCAGGCAAGAGTACTGGAGTCGGGTGCCATTGCCTTCTCCGTGGATTACACTAGTAAGGGCCAAATATAGATTTAAATTTAAGACAGCCAAGTGAAAAAATATTCGCTGCTTCTTAATCTCTATATCCAGTTTATTCTTTCATAAAGTGAACACCCGCATCTTAACTCGCCTGCCCAGAGCTCCTTCCTCTCCTTTCATCTCACTTCCATGCCCAGGATACTTCTGGAATGTGGGGGGCTCCGTCTGCACAGGAGTTGGTAACACAGCACCATGTCTGGAAGAGACACCTGCTCCCGTTGCCTTCTGTAATTCTACCTTACAGATAAGCTGGGGAAGGGAAAGGAGAGAGGGCGAAAAAAGACACACATTCTAAAGTTAACTGAGTAATGAAAGAACGGTTCTAACACAAACATATTGTTATATTCTCAGTGAAGTAACCCAAGTTCTAAAGGTTACAAACATATGGGGAAGCCAAGAAAACTGAGTTTCAAGAATTAATGCCAGATATATACATATCGATAGATAGAAGGAGACAGATACATAGTGACTGCAGCCATGAAATTAAAAGACATCTGCTCCTTGGAAGGAAAGCTATGACAAACCTAGACAGTGTATTATAAANATATGGGGAAGCCAAGAAAACTGAGTTTCAAGAATTAATGCCAGATATATACATATCGATAGATAGAAGGAGACAGATACATAGTGACTGCAGCCATGAAATTAAAAGACATCTGCTCCTTGGAAGGAAAGCTATGACAAACCTAGACAGTGTATTATAAAGCAGAGACATTACTTTGCCGACAAATGTCTGTATAGTCAAAAGCTATGGTTTTTCCAGTAGTCAGGTATGGATGTGAGAGCTGGACCATAAAGAAGGCTGAGCACCGAAGAACTGATGCTTTCAAATTGTGGTGCCAGGGAAGATTTGAGAGTCCCTTGGACTCCAAGGACATCAAAACAGTCAAACTTAAAAGAAATCAACCCTAAACTTTCATTGGAAGGACTGATACTGAAGCTGAAGCTCCAATACTCTGACCACCTGACGCAAAAAGCCAACTCCCTGGAAAAGACCCTGATTCTGGGAAAGATTGAAGGCAAAAGGAAAAGGGAGCAACAGAGGATAAGATGGTTAGACAGCATCACCAACTCAAAGGACATGAGTTTGAGCAAACTCTGGGAGAGAGTGAAGGATGGGGAGCCTGGCGTGCCACAGTCCATGTTGCAAAGAGCTGGACACGATTCAGCAACAGAACAACAACATATACATATATACCAAGTGAATGTGTCGGTGTCCTGCTCATTAAAGTAAAAGGTTTATAAACGCTACTGATCTCAGTATGACCTGTGTTAAATTTCTCCTCTAAGCTTGCTTTACATTCTCCATTAAGAGTCAGACATGACTGTATAAGAATCTACTGTTTTGGCAGACTGATGATCCAAAACAAACTACTTCACTTTCCACAGCTATTTGTCAATCCTGAACCTAAGAATCATCTTTTAAAAGTTAAACATAGGCATTTCTAAATGAAGCTGCATTCCAGCACCTGCCACTCAGCCCCTCAGTCACCTTGTCAAATGTCCAGCCCTCAGAGGGTCCTCCAACAAACACAGCCATTTCCAACCTTAAAGGCAACAACCCCTTCTTCCACCCTTTACTCTGATTTCTATTAGCTTTTCAAGTGTCAATTGAGACATCATTTCCTTAAAGAGCCCTTCTCAGAAAGGCCCCGTCTCCTGTACATTCTTTCTCATAGTACCAAGTGTTTTTCTTAACACCATCTATTGAAAACATGTTAAATAAGTGCATAAGCAAGCAAGTGAATAAATGCAGTTGTACTCCTTTTCTTGGTAGAGGATTTTCTATTTATTTAGTTCTTTTTAACTAGTCACTGGCAAGCAGTTATCATTGAAAGGGGAAGGATTCTTCCCAAAGTTAATGCATCTTCTTCCTTACTCTCACAATCAGGGACAATTTCTCATAACCCTACTGTGACAGGCTATTACCAATGTCATTACTGGGCAGGAAAGTGTGTATGTGTATGTGGGTGTGGGTGTGTGTACACATGCACGCACATATGTGTTCGTGCCCACACACATGCATCACATCATTTTCTTGTTTGCTGTCCAGTTGCTAAGTCATGTCCAACTCTTTTGCAGCCCCATGGACTATAATACCCAGACTACTCTGTCCTTCACTGTCTCCTGCAAATTCATGTTCATTGGTCAAATTCATGTTCATTGATTTGGTGATGCTATCATTTTTTTTAAAGCTGCCTAATTAAAAAAACTCAGATAAGACTCCATTAAAAGCAGAGTATTACAAAACTCAAATCGTAAGGGGTCATTTGAAATTTTAAAAAATATTAGATGTACTACCTACTGTTACATGTGAAAAAGGATACATGTTTTATAGGTCCTTCCTATTTGCACTCATCTTACATGCTAGTAAAGTAATGCTTAAAATTCTTCAAGCCAGGTTTCAGCAACACGTGAACTGTGAACTTCCAGATGTTCAAGCTGGTTTTAGAAAAGGCAGAGGAACCAGAGATCAAATTGCCAACATCTGACGGATCATGGAAAAAGCAAGAGAGTTCCAGAAAAAAACATCTATTTCTGCTTTATTGACTATATCAAGCCTTTGACTGTGTGGATCACAATAAACTGTGGAAGATTCTGAAAGAGATGGGAATACCAGACCACCTGACCTGCCTCTTGAGAAATCTGTATGCAGGTCAGGAAGCAACAGTTAGAACTGGACATGGAACAACAGACTGGTTCCAAATAGGAAAAGGAGTACGTCAAGGCTGTATATTGTCACCCTGCTTATTTAACTTCTATGCAGAATACATCATGAGAAACGCTGGGCTGGAAGAAGCACAAGCTGGAATCAAGATTGCTGGGAGAAATATCAATAACCTCAGATATGCAGATGACACCACCCTTATGGCAGAAAGTGAAGA
>SJYX01013407.1:21414-64000 GCA_006410675.1 Oreotragus oreotragus
GGAAGGACTGATGTCGAGGCTGAAACTCCAATACTTTGGCTACCTGATGGGAAGAGTACATGCTGAGCACCGAAGAATTGATGCTTTTGAACTGTGGTGTTGGAGAAGACTCTTGAGAGTCCCTCGGACTGCAAGGAGATCCAACCAGTCCATTCTGAAGGAAATCAGCCCTGGGATTTCTTTGGAAGGAATAATGCTAAAGCTGAAACTCCAGTACTTTGGCCACCTCATGCAAAGAGTTGACTCATTGGAAAAGACTCTGATGCTGGGAGGGATTGGGGGCAGGAGGAGAAGGGGACGACCGAGGATGAGATGGTTGGATGGCATCACTGACTCGATGGACGTGAGTCTGAGTGAACTCTGGGAGATGGTGATGAATAGGGAGGACTAGAGTGCTGCGATTCACGGGGTCGCAAAGAGTTGGACATGACTGAGTGACTGAACTGAACTGATGTGAAGAGCTGACTCATTTGAAAAGACCCTGATCATGGGAAAGGTTGAAGGCAGGAGGAGAAGGGGATGACAGAGGATGAGATGGTTGGATGGCATCACCGACTCGATGCACATGAGTTTGAGTGAACTCCAGGAGCTGGTGATGGACAGGGAGGCCTGGCGTGCTGCAGTTCATGGGGTCGCAAAGAGTCGGGCACGACCGAGCGACTGAACTGAACTGAAAGAGGGACAGCTGACCAACTTCTGCAAAATGGGTTTTGTGTTTTCCTGTGGACCTGGGGAAAACAGATGCACAGCCAATGAGGGTGAGAGTGGGAATGGGATCTTGTCCCTGCATGCCTGAAACCTCTCAGCTTTCAGTTCCTTCCTTCCTTTCCTAGGTCTTGCCTGCCCTGGGCCTCCAGGGAATTATTACAGCCAGAGAGGTAATATGGGAAAGGAAGAACCAACCTCTCCAAAACCCAATGGAAGATGATCCTCCAACAAAGAGGCTCTAAACATTGAATTAAAAAGGAATACAGAATATGGCAGGAAAGCAGCAGAGCTTCTTTCAAACAAATAAAACACAGAACTGAAATCCATGATAAAATTATTCTTTTGAGGTTGTATCTACAAGGGATGCTAATTAGTGTCAGGTAATTTTTCATAGTGCTAAGTCGCTTCAGGAGAAGGCAATGGCACTCCACTCCAGTACTCTTGCCTGGAAAATCCCAGAGACGGGGGAGCCTGGTGGGCTACCGTCTATGGGGTCGCAGAGTCGGACACGACTGAAGCGACTTAGCAGCAGCAGCAAGTCACTTCAGTCATGTCCGACTCTTTGCGACCCCTTGGACTGCAGCCCGCCAGGCTCCTCTGTCCATGGGATTCTCCAGGCACGAATACTGGAGTGGTTGCCAGTTCCTTCTCCAGGGGATCTTCCCAACCCAGGGATCAAATCCGTGTCTCTTTTGTCTCCTGCATTAGCAGGTGGGTTCTTTACCACTAACGCCACCTGGGAAGCCCTAATTTTTCATAATTAAAAGAAATTAAACAAGACACTTCAGTAACTCAGAGCAAGTAATAACTAAAGAGGTTAAACCTATAGGTGCCCATATTCCAAAAGTCTTTGTACCAAAGTATACCACTGCATTAAAACACTCAGAGTACTTATTCAGCTACCTATTTTTAGGTGACACTTGAAAAAAGAACACCATCAAGCTTTCTAAAAATATAGCAAATCAGTTTTGTTTTACTTGTCAGAGACATGCACAGTGCATCCACCCACTGTAGCTTCTTTAATTTAACTGCGAGAGTGGTAGAGATGGCGAAATACAGAGTAGAACAGATAAAATTCGCCTCACATACACAATGTGTATGGTGCAGAAGCAATGGCTTCTACCCTGCTCATTAATGAGTAATTTTCCATCAACTACTCTATGCCCATCATGTGCACAGAATATTATATTCAAGAGAATGCAAAAAAAATATGGGGGCATGCAACCCATATTCCCAAGAAGCATATCTTCTAGTTGGATAAATAAAAACTAATGACTGAAGAACAAAAATATGTGTATGGTGCAGAAGCAATGGCTTCTACCCTGCTCATTAATGAGTAATTTTCCATCAACTACTCTATGCCCATCATGTGCACAGAATATTATATTCAAGAGAATGCAAAAAAAATATGGGGGCATGCAACCCATATTCCCAAGAAGCATATCTTCTAGTTGGATAAATAAAAACTAATGACTGAAGAACAAAAATCAAGATACAAGTAGCACTATGTAGCTAAGTGCTAGGCACTACTGTAATTTTTTTTAAACCAATTTTTTTAAAACTGTTGTGACTTTGAAATTTAAAAAAAAAAACCTTTTAAAAAAGTAGTGCAATCTGGGCTGAACCTTGAAAATGGATAGGATTTAGACTGGCATAAGAGAGGAGAGGCACCATCCTTGTCTGAATATAAAGAGGAAAAATATAAGCAAATACAGCGCAGCTGGGTGGGAAGCTAAGAAGTTCTCTGGCAGATATGAGACTAATAAAGAGACAAGCCTGCAAATTAGAGGTTCCATTTGGAAAACAGTGGGAAATGATAGGGTGGAAACAGACTATGAAGAACCTGGAAATCCAAGCTACGTATTGCAAACATCCAGGTAAACTCCTCTGTGGAAAGAGCAAGATTAGGAAGGTGGCACTGGAAAAGAGCTGTAGTAACAGGCACACATACTGCCAAGCAGCACTTCAAGCATGCAAGACACTGGAGTCTATTTCTGTACAACTGAACTGAATGTCTGTCTGGGGGCCACCATTCCACTGAATGGTCAAACTAAAATTCAGTTAATTCAGGGTAATTGCAATTGATTTCTGGTTTCTTCTTTCTTAGAGGCTGCATCTAAATTCTGAAAGTATTACAAAACATTAGATTTGGGGGATCTGGAGACAGGATGGGTGAAGAGAATCACTTGCTTTGATCCCTGCAAACACCTGAGGCCCTTCCACCAACACGTCTACCCAGATCGTGCCCTCATCATCCTCATCCCTCCCACAAGCCTTCTGCAAGTCTGGCTCTCTCCTGGCCACATTCACACCACTCCCTGCACACAGGCATCTCCCTGTTGCCTCCTAAGTTATCCCGGCCATGGACACTAGCGGAGCTGCCTCAGGCCCACCTCCCAGGCTGGGCACAGGGGAGCTCTGCACCACCACGCCAAGCTGTACTTTTCTGAGGACTGGAAGAGCAGATCTGGCATCTTCCTCACCAATTCCCTTTATGCCTCAAGCTTGACTTCTAAAACTGAAAAGTTAAGAACGTGACTCTTTTATTGTATGGACTATGCTGTGTTTAACCTTTTCATTAAAAACAATAAAACAGATCACCAAATGAAAAGAGGGCAAGCATAAGAGAAACAGTAGGGAGGAGGCGGGCCCTGGCCGATATTGCAAACATCATCACGTCAAACCAAGTGGGAGGGGAAGAGGACCTATACCAGAGGATCTTTGGAAGTGCAGAGAACATAAGCAAGGTGAGAGACAGCAAAAGGAAAAACTGACGGGAATGTTTGACAGAAATAGAGGATACTGAGTAAGAAAGAAAATAAAATCAACCCATGGTATTTCTAGCCTTTGAGATTAGGAAAATAATGGCATTATCAAAACAGATGCCAGTTTAGAGTGAAAGGGTTCTGATGGTGGTTCTGAATCACATTCACATAGGTTTTTCTGGTTCAAGGTGACCATGTAAATGCCAGCAGAAAGGGATTTGAGACTTAAAGACTAGAACTAGAATACTATACTATCAGCTGTATTAGTGCCATTAAGTTGTTTCTCAGTACATTCATTACTATGGCTTTCAACTACTATCAGATCTCAAACAGATACACAAGTTTTATGAAAGAGCACAACTGATCTTTTAAAAAAGGTTTTAAAATCTTTAAACCCTAAAATCTGCCTCTCCATCTCACTTCTCTATTAAACAGTCTCTTCTTTTGCAGGTATAGGCACATAGGTTATTTATTTGGCGGGGGCGGGTGTACCTGAAAAAGAAACCAAGAATGATGCTGTGCTGTCTCCACACACACACACACTCACACAGCTGGGCGGCTGAAGCAGAGAACAGGCTGACACAGAAGAGCCTCGCCCAGCTCTGCACACCCCACCAAAGCCAGGAGGCACATCTTGGCGAGCCTTGGCACTGAGAGATGCACCAACTGCTACCTCTCTAAATAAACCTCTGCCCAGAGGACAACCTGAAGAAACAGAAGCAGAGTCAATTACAGTGGTAGAGAGCAAAAAGCACTGAATAAGTGAAGTACAGGACAGGCACACTTGGCATGGATACAGACGGGGCCGAGGGCAGACAGCGACTCGCACGTTGTAAATTACTAGGTCAGCTCTAGTCAGATTAGCGAACTTTGGGGAGTGAAAATCTGGTAACAGAAAATAAATACCTAAGGGAAAAGGTTTAATGTGTGCATATGAAGAACGGCACATCAAAAACTGAGGATTACGCCAGGCCATGTGGTTTGATCTTGACTCTGAAATACAGTTCCTCATTTTAGTAACACTGAATATCCTGAAGAGAAGTGACAGAAAGAAAAGGGGAGAACAGGAGATTGAAAGTAGAGTCAGCCGATAAAGGAAACACATGCTTTCCCCACTCACCGTTTTAAGCCCTTCTTTGCACCTGAATATTTCAGTGTGTAAATAAAGAATGAAGAATGGTATTTTCAGGAAGATGTATTCCCAAATTCATATTTAAATCTATTCAATAAAAAAAGCATTTAATCAAAAATACCTAGAACTCAAATTATTATTGCTGTACATTGAAGACAAATATTAGAACAAGAAGAATTTCTACCTTTAAGGAGCAAGTCCATGAGAACAGAAAGGGAGAATTCAGTGTTTCCTCTGCTTTGAGCCTCTTCTCACTAAATTTTGATCCACAGACTTGAGTTGGGAGGGGTGGTGATTAGCCCTGTCCTTTCCAGCCCCAAATGGACAGGACTGAACAACCAATTATTCCTGTAGGTCCAGAAACCAGGATCTGAATGCGCGACGCCTCCTAGTCCTAAAAATCCATGAAAAGGCACAATCTCTTCAAATTATATATATTTTTAAATGTAAGGCTTAAATGTGTTCAAATAGGAAATGTTAATCTATATTCGGGCTCATTACTTCCTCGCCATTCCCTCCTTTCTCTGCCCCTCAGTGCACACTCACCTCCTAACACAGCATTTCCTCAATGGTTTTTACTGTTTATTATCTGTCTCTCTTTGCCAAAATGGAGGTTCTGTGAGGACGAGGATCTTCACCTCTTTCATATCAGAGAATACTTGCTTAATAAACAGCTGTTGAATGGACGCATTTGCACAGATGTCCAATTCCTGTGGCACGCTAAATAACTTCAGTTGAGTCCAACTCTTTGTGACCATATGAACTATAACCTGCCAGGCTGTCTGTCCATGGAATTCTCCAAGCAAGAATATTAGAGTGGGTTGCCATGTCCTCCTCCAAGGGATCTTCCTGACCCAGGGATCAAACCCATGTCTCTTACGTCTCCTGCACTGGCAGGGGGGTTCTTTACCACTATTACTCTTAATTCGCCATTTTGAAGCAATAAAATCTATGTGCTGGAAACATAAAGTATGGTTATAGTACTGAGTAGCTGTATCCTGGTCACTCTGGGCAGATGCCATGACTGTAAAAGCTATAGCTTAGTGCTTTGGAGGTATAATTCAAGGATAAACGAAACAGTTTCAGAAATGCAGATCAGGGTCTCACTGGCATAACTAAAATACAGACTTCAGTAACTCTCGAGAACTAAAATATGGACACCTTTACTACAGAGTTAACATCTTTTTAAAGTAGAGTTGGGATAAGGCATAGATTACACTGTAAGTGAAGAAAAGGTTGGAGTCAGTTACCTCCAGGTGATACTAGGATCCAAATAAAGATGCAAGATACTGAGAAAGACGAACCCTGCTCTCCCTGGCTGCTTCAACTTGGAACGTGCTGCCAATCCCCTCTGTTTTGTGTGTGTGTGTGTGTTTAAAATGCCTTCTTTTCTTTCTGCTCCTACTGCTCACTCCCAGTCTCTCACTCCCAGTGTTTTGCCCCTCTGCTGCTCTCTCACCCCAGCATATGCCCCACCCAGCAGGAGCAGAGCTTGTCATATGTGCAGAGCCAGCAGGCCTCCCCTGCCCACCAGCATGTGCCAAGCTCAGCAGTGGCCTGGCACTCATAAATAAGCTCTGATCTGAATAGAGCGGAGCACAGACAGCCCCTAGAATTAACTGTTCCATGCATGCAGCCCCGGGCACCCACCCAGAAGCTAAACACACTCAGCGCATCCAGGATAAGTCCCCTTAAAACTAGAGAAAATGGTCGTCTCTGTCAGCTGCCTGAGCACAGTGGAATTCAGTGCCACCAGGGCTCTGTCAGAAGGTTAGATGCATAAACGAAATAAAGACCCAATTCATTTCTTTCAGCTGACTCGTCTGTCTGAGTCCCCAGAGACCTGGTGCCACAACCACTTGAAATTCAGAACAAGAAGGGCCATCTCGATCTCCAAAGTTCTTCCGTTTCCTTTAAGGTGCATGGTTCAATCACCACCAACTTTTCAGCCCGCATTACATCGTGAACAACTATTCTGAGCACTGTACAGACTATTAAATCCTAACCTAAAAGACAATGGTGGTAGAACACACTGAGGATATTTAAGTACTGAGGTGGACCATGGATCAGGACTTGGAGAAACAAGGAGGGTTTCAGAAAAGAAGAACAGCTCACGTGGAGAATCAGCAGCAGACACGAACATGAAACATCCTTAAGGCAAGGAAGACACGAAACTAGCTTGAGATAGTAGGGCTCATGCAGAAGAGCTGCGGATGATAACGTGGGTCAGTCTCCTCTCAGGAGACATGAAGGCTAGGATCCATATACCTTGAATGACAGGATACGAAGTGTGGCATTTTGGACAATGCAGAAAGCATGTGAATAAAAAGACCGAAACGATGTTTGATAAAAATGTATTTGGCGGCCACAGGTAGACTGAGTGGCAACAGGTAATGGTTTAACCAAGATCCGTCGGAAAATAACACAGCAGTTCAGTTGTTGGTAATGAGAACCACCACTAACGTATTAGTAACTGCAGCGAAGACGAAAGAGCCAGGAGGGAAACAGCAGGAAGAACTCTCAGTCCCTCCAGGTCATGGAAAAGCACGCTAACTCCACCTGCGCATGTTGAGGGGCATGCAGTCTTATTCGAGGGGGTCCCACAATTCTTTAGCACATCCTTGTTACAGCACCTAATCCAAGTGCTCTTATTCAGCACACAAACCACATGCATGTGACTGGTTCCCCCAAAGAGACTTCAGCACATCTCTAATCAATGTGTCTCCTTTCAATTCTCCTCCTGTTCTCCATTCCTTGCTTTGAACAGGCAGTTCAGTGTAAATTTTGGGGGAGAGGCTTCTACCACAATCAGCACTCCACAGAGCTCATCTCCTCTCTGCTCTTCTACAATCTTTCTTCTCTATTATCTTCTGAGTTAGTCTCATTAGAAACCATACTTATCAAGATACCTCATCACCATAGTGATAAGAAAGCAACATTGCAAAGAAGGGGAAAAATTGCCCTTCTTTGAGTAAACATTTCTCAGTTTCCATCAGTGTACAAAAAAGATTAGGCCATTAATCTCCAGTCTCTCAAAATAAGCCTGCAAATAGATCAACTCTCCTTCCAAGTCCAATATATAGTGCAAGCCTCATCCTAATTGCTCTAATTACAGAAGAACATAATGAGATACAACAGCAGATGGCTACAGATTAAATTTGACAGATAAGAAAGTCTCCTCTCTTATCTTTCTATTGAAGAAACTTTGCCATGAAAAAGAAAAATTATTTTGTTCACGAAGCCAAATATATATTTTTAAAGTGCCATTCTACTATTTCCATCAGTAGCACCTTTCCTTAAAAAAAATTATTACTCATTTCACGTAGCTTTCATTATTATATTTAGCAGATAAATTTGAACCTCTTACTGAACAAAAGATGTGCTCATAGAAAGTTTGTCCAAAGTTTATATAATAAATCATATATTTCCACAAACTTGTTCTAAAATTTCTAAGATATGTTCTATCAAATATAAAATCAGGGACCGGGGTTATTTGAGGGTAACAACAAGAAATCTTCATCTAAAGCACTCTTAGCCCAGCTTTCAAAAAGAAATGGAATGTCATACTTCCAACTACCATGTTAATACCCTTCAAACTCAGTGTCCAACAGTGAAGTCACTATCTTCTCCTTATAAATAAGTTTATTTTCCCAACTTTTTTCTCTGGCTAATAGTAACAACAAGCTCTAACTTGGGCGCTATCTTTTCAGACTCCTCTCATGCTGATGTCAGTACTATCAAATGGTATCTGATAATGTACTTAAGTCGCTCAGTCATGTCTGACTCTTTGCAACCCCATGGACTATAGCCCTGCACACTCCTCTGTCCATAGGGATTCTCCAAGCAAGAATACTGGAGTGGGTTGCCACGTCCTCCACCAGAGATCTTCCTAACCCAGGGATCGATTCCAGGCCCCCCACATTGCAGGTGGATTCTTTACCATCTAAGCCACCAGGGAAGCCCATGATTACTGGAGTGGATAGCCTATCCCTTCTGCAGGGGGTCTTCCCAGCCCAGGAATCAAACAGGGTCTCCTGCATTGCAGGCAGATTCTTTACGAGCTGAGCTAACTCACTGACTAATAAAACTATTACCATTCCAGAACACTAAGATCATGGCATCTGGTCCCATCACTTCATGGCAAATAGATGGGGAAACAGTGGAAACAGTGTCAGACTTTATTTTTCTGGGCTCCAAAATCACTGCAGATGGTGATTGCAGCCAGGAAATTAAAAGACGCTTACTCCTTGGGAAAGTTATGACCAACTTAGATAGCATATTAAAAAGCAGAGACATTACTTTGCCAACAAAGGTCCGTCTAATCAAGGCTATGGTTTTTCCAGTGATTATATGGATGTGAGAGTTGGACTGTGAAGAAAGCTGAGCACTGAAGAATTGATGCTTTTGAACTGTGGTGTTGGAGAAGACTCTTGAGAGTCCCTTGGACTGCAAGGAGATCCAACCAGTCCATCCTAAAGGAGATCAGTCCTGGGTGTTCATGTTGAGGCTGAAACTCCAATACTTTGGCCACCTGATGCGAAGAGCTGACACATTTGAAAAGACCCTGATGCTGGGAAAGATTGAGGGCAGGAGGAGAAGGGGACAACAGAGGATGAGAGGGTTGGATGGCATCGCCGACTCGATGGACATGGGTTTGGGTGGACTCCAGGAGTTGGTGATGGACAGGGAGGTCTGGTGTGCTGCGGTTCATGGGGTCGCAAAGAGTCGGACATGACTGAGCGACTGAACTGAACTGATTCCAAAACACAACAGTTTGAAGTTTAACAAGATGCAAGGACTTTTAAAACAAGTAAATTTCTATTACAGGATATGGGGCAAGAAGAAGGCGGCCAAAGAATTTCATCACCTAGACATAAACTTTCATATAACCTCTTTGAAACAGAAAAATTAATGTCCCTCTTTTAGCCCTGTTTCCTTAGTAAAATCCCCTCTTCTCTCCTTAATGCCTTCAATGAAAACGCCTCTTGACAGTTTCTTTCATTTAGTATTTAACTAGTCAATAATCATAATAGCCATAATATATTGATCTTCATAGACTACATCATGCCTTATGGTTAGGCAAATTAACCTTGAATTCTCAGCAGCTTTAAACAAAGTTTACTTCTTGCTCACACAATATTCTCTATAGATCCAAAAATCCTCTACTAAATGACGACTCAGGCATCCAGTCTAGTATCACCTTGTGATATCATCAACTCAACACGTGGGTCTCTACAATCCATACGGAAAAGTGCTTTGGCTCATAAATGACACCTATTATAAGTAGAGCAGTGGCTCCATTTATAATCTACTATTTAGAATAAATAAGCAGCCCCAACTTAACTGCCAAGAAGGCAAGAAAAAGCAGCCTTGACCTGGCTCTAAAGAGGAAAATGAAACAGGACTAGGTAACCATATGCCACTGTCTCTGTCACCAAGAGGCACTTATTCTATGCCTAATTAACTACCATGCATCTGGAAGTCTTCATATGTATTAACATCTTTAATATCCACAACCACTTCTAAGGTAGGTATTATTATCATTATGCCATTTTACAAGCAAGGAAATTGAGGGCCAAAGAAGTTAGGTAGCTTACCGAAGCTTGTAGGAGGCCTAGCTGGGATTCACATCAAGGCAATGGACTCCAGAATGCACTACGTCACACTGCTTCTCAAATATGCAAGACAGTGTGAGCCACTGTTAAGGATACTCATCTTCAAGTATACGTAAGCCCGTAAGATGAAAGAATTATTTAGATATGTTCTATTAAGTCTTGAGAGGACAAAATAAGAGGCAATACTGAGAGAAAAAATTAAATGAAAAGAATACTTTTGAGTGCCTATTACTAAGCCAGACATCACTCTAGAGACTGTATGTATCTTTCATCTAAGCATCAAAACACTCCCACGAGGTGGGTATTTTTATTCCAGTTACACAAATGAAAAAAACAGACTCAGAGAGATTATAAGTGCCATTCTACTATTTCCATCAGTAGCACCTTTCCTTAAAAAAAATTATTACTCATTTCACGTAGCTTTCATTATTATATTTAGCAGATAAATTTGAACCTCTTACTGAACAAAAGATGTGCTCATAGAAAGTTTGTCCAAAGTTTATATAATAAATCATATATTTCCACAAACTTGTTCTAAAATTTCTAAGATATGTTCTATCAAATATAAAATCAGGGACCGGGGTTATTTGAGGGTAACAACAAGAAATCTTCATCTAAAGCACTCTTAGCCCAGCTTTCAAAAAGAAATGGAATGTCATACTTCCAACTACCATGTTAATACCCTTCAAACTCAGTGTCCAACAGTGAAGTCACTATCTTCTCCTTATAAATAAGTTTATTTTCCCAACTTTTTTCTCTGGCTAATAGTAACAACAAGCTCTAACTTGGGCGCTATCTTTTCAGACTCCTCTCATGCTGATGTCAGTACTATCAAATGGTATCTGATAATGTACTTAAGTCGCTCAGTCATGTCTGACTCTTTGCAACCCCATGGACTATAGCCCTGCACACTCCTCTGTCCATAGGGATTCTCCAAGCAAGAATACTGGAGTGGGTTGCCACGTCCTCCACCAGAGATCTTCCTAACCCAGGGATCAATTCCAGGCCCCCCACATTGCAGGTGGATTCTTTACCATCTAAGCCACCAGGGAAGCCCATGATTACTGGAGTGGATAGCCTATCCCTTCTGCAGGGGGTCTTCCCAGCCCAGGAATCAAACAGGGTCTCCTGCATTGCAGGCAGATTCTTTACGAGCTGAGCTAACTCACTGACTAATAAAACTATTACCATTCCAGAACACTAAGATCATGGCATCTGGTCCCATCACTTCATGGCAAATAGATGGGGAAACAGTGGAAACAGTGTCAGACTTTATTTTTCTGGGCTCCAAAATCACTGCAGATGGTGATTGCAGCCAGGAAATTAAAAGACGCTTACTCCTTGGGAAAGTTATGACCAACTTAGATAGCATATTAAAAAGCAGAGACATTACTTTGCCAACAAAGGTCCGTCTAATCAAGGCTATGGTTTTTCCAGTGATTATATGGATGTGAGAGTTGGACTGTGAAGAAAGCTGAGCACTGAAGAATTGATGCTTTTGAACTGTGGTGTTGGAGAAGACTCTTGAGAGTCCCTTGGACTGCAAGGAGATCCAACCAGTCCATCCTAAAGGAGATCAGTCCTGGGTGTTCATGTTGAGGCTGAAACTCCAATACTTTGGCCACCTGATGCGAAGAGCTGACACATTTGAAAAGACCCTGATGCTGGGAAAGATTGAGGGCAGGAGGAGAAGGGGACAACAGAGGATGAGAGGGTTGGATGGCATCGCCGACTCGATGGACATGGGTTTGGGTGGACTCCAGGAGTTGGTGATGGACAGGGAGGTCTGGTGTGCTGCGGTTCATGGGGTCGCAAAGAGTCGGACATGACTGAGCGACTGAACTGAACTGATTCCAAAACACAACAGTTTGAAGTTTAACAAGATGCAAGGACTTTTAAAACAAGTAAATTTCTATTACAGGATATGGGGCAAGAAGAAGGCGGCCAAAGAATTTCATCACCTAGACATAAACTTTCATATAACCTCTTTGAAACAGAAAAATTAATGTCCCTCTTTTAGCCCTGTTTCCTTAGTAAAATCCCCTCTTCTCTCCTTAATGCCTTCAATGAAAACGCCTCTTGACAGTTTCTTTCATTTAGTATTTAACTAGTCAATAATCATAATAGCCATAATATATTGATCTTCATAGACTACATCATGCCTTATGGTTAGGCAAATTAACCTTGAATTCTCAGCAGCTTTAAACAAAGTTTACTTCTTGCTCACACAATATTCTCTATAGATCCAAAAATCCTCTACTAAATGACGACTCAGGCATCCAGTCTAGTATCACCTTGTGATATCATCAACTCAACACGTGGATCTCTACAATCCATACGGAAAAGTGCTTTGGCTCATAAATGACACCTATTATAAGTAGAGCAGTGGCTCCATTTATAATCTACTATTTAGAATAAATAAGCAGCCCCAACTTAACTGCCAAGAAGGCAAGAAAAAGCAGCCTTGACCTGGCTCTAAAGAGGAAAATGAAACCGGACTAGGTAACCATATGCCACTGTCTCTGTCACCAAGAGGCACTTATTCTATGCCTAATTAACTACCATGCATCTGGAAGTCTTCATATGTATTAACATCTTTAATATCCACAACCACTTCTAAGGTAGGTATTATTATCATTATGCCATTTTACAAGCAAGGAAATTGAGGGCCAAAGAAGTTAGGTAGCTTACCGAAGCTTGTAGGAGGCCTAGCTGGGATTCACATCAAGGCAATGGACTCCAGAATGCACTACGTCACACTGCGTCTCAAATATGCAAGACAGTGTGAGCCACTGTTAAGGATACTCATCTTCAAGTATATGTAAGCCCGTAAGATGAAAGAATTATTTAGATATGTTCTATTAAGTCTTGAGAGGACAAAATAAGAGGCAATACTGAGAGAAAAAATTAAATTAAAAGAATACTTTTGAGTGCCTATTACTAAGCCAGACATCACTCTAGAGACTGTATGTATCTTTCATCTAAGCATCAAAACACTCCCACGAGGTGGGTATTTTTATTCCAGTTACACAAATGAAAAAAACAGACTCAGAGAGATTAAGTAACTTGACTAGGATATTACATGATTTAAACCCAAATTAAACTGGTTTCTAAGCCTGTGCAATTTTCTACTGCATCTCACTGTTATTCAAAATAGAGATAATGCATACAAATCTCAGTCTACATAGCAGAAATGTGCAAGAAATGTGATAGCTTCATTCTCTACATTCAGGGGCAGCGGTCGAGAGTGCCAGGCTACAACGGCACAGCAACGGCCAAGAGGAGCTACCCACGTCCGAGGTCAGTGGTGGCCAGGAGGAGCCACCCTGCGCTGGAAGCCAGGGACAGCAGCCGGGAGAAGCAACCTGAGGAGCAGTGGCTGCGCGGGTGCAGGAGGGCCTAGAGGAGCTATCCCACGTTGAAGGTCAGGAAGGGCTCCGGTAAGGAGATACCCCTTGTCCAAGGTAAGGAGCAGCAGCTGTGCTTTGCTGGAGGAGCCGTGAAGAGATACTCCATGCCCAAGGTAAGAGAAACCCAAGTAAGATGGTAGGTGTTGCAAGAGGGCATCAGAGGGCAGACACACTGAAACCATACTCACAGAAAAGTAGTCAATCTAATCATACTAGGACCACAGCCTTGTTGAACTAAATGAAACCAAGCCATGCCCGTGGGGAAATGCAAGACGGGTGGGTCATGGTGGAGAGGTCTGACAGAATGTGGTCCACTGGACAAGGGAATGGCAAACCACTTCAGTGTTCTTGCCTTGAGAACCCCATGAACAGTATGAAGAGGCAAAATGACAGGATACTAAAAGAGGTACTCCCCAGGTCAGTAGGTGCCCAATATGCTACTGGAGATCAGTGGAGAAATAACTCCAGAAAGAATGAAGGGATGGAGCCAAAGCAAAAACAATAGCCAGCTGTGGATGTGACTGGTGATAGAAGCAAGGCCCAATGCTGTAAAGAGCAATATTGCATAGGAACCTGGGATGTCAGGTCCATGAATCAAGGTAAATTGGAAGTGGTCAAACAAGAGATGGCAAGGGTGAACACTGACATTCTAGGAATCAGCGAACTAAAATGGACTGGAATGGGTGAATTTAACTCAGATGACCATTATATCTACTACTGCGGGCAGGAATCCCTCAGAAGAAATGGAGTAGCCATCATGGTCAACAAAAGAGTCCGAAATGCAGTACTTGGATGCAATCTCAAAAACGACAGAATGATCTCTGTTCGTTTCCAAGGCAAACCATTCAATATCACAGTTATCCAAGTCTATGCCCCAACCAGTAATGCTGAAGAAGCTGAAGTTGAACGGTTTTATGAAGACCTACAAGACCTTGTAGAACTAACACCCAAAAAAGATGTCCTTTTCATTATAGGGGACTGGAATGCTAAAGTAGGAAGTCAAGAAACACCTGGAGTAACAGGCAAATTTGGCCTTGGAATGCGGAATGAAGCAGGGCAAAGACTAATAGAGTTTTGCCAAGAAAATGCACTGGTCATAGCAAACACCCTCTTCCAGCAACACAAGAGAAGACTCTACACATGGACATCACCAGATGGTCAACACCGAAATCAGATTGATTATATTCTTTGCAGCCAAAGATGGAGAAGCTCTATACAGTCAACAAAAACAAGACCAGGAGCTGACTGTGGCTCAGATCATGAACTCCTTATTTCCAAATTCAGACTTAAATTGAAGAAAGTAGGGAAAACCGCTAGACCATTCAGGTATGACCTAAATCAAATCCCTTATGATTATACAGTGGAAGTGAGAAATAGATTTAAGGGCCTAGATCTGATAGACAGAGTTCCTGATGAACTATGGAATGAGGTTCGTGACATTGTACAGGAGACAGGGATCAAGACCATCCCCATGGAAAAGAAATGCAAAAAAGCAAAATGGCTGTCTGGAGAAGCCTTACAAATAGCACTGAAAAGAAGAGAGGCGAAAAGCAAAGGAGAAAAGAAAAGATATAAGCATCTGAATGCAGAGTTCCAAAGAATAGCAAGAAGAGATAAGAAAGCCTTCTTCAGCAATCAATGCAAAGAGATAGAGGAAAACAACAGAATGGGAAAGACTAGAGATCTCTTCAAGAGAATTGGAGATACCAAGGGAACATTTCATGCAAAGATGGGCTCGATAAAGGATAGAAATGGTATGGACCTAACAGAAGCAGAAGATATTAAGAAGAGGTGGCAAGAATACACAGAAGAACTGTACAGAAAAGATCTTCACGACCCAGATAATCATGAGGATGTGATCACTAATCTAGAGCCAGACATCTTGGAATGTGAAGTCAAGTGGGCCTTAGAAAGCATCACTAAGAACAAAGCTAGTGGAGGTGATGGAATTCCAGTTGAGCTGTTTCAAATCCTGAAAGATGATGCTGTGAAAGTGCTGCACTCAATATGCCAGCAAATTTGGAAAACTCAGCAGTGGCCACAGGACTGGAAAAGGTCAGTTTTCATTCCAATTCCAAAGAAAGGCAATGCCAAAGAATGCTCAAACTACCGCACAATTGCACTCATCTCACACGCTAGTAAAGTAATGCTCAAAATTCTCCAAGCCAGGCTTCAGCAATATGTGAACCGTGAACTCCCTGATGTTCAAGCTGGTTTTAGAAAAGGCAGAGGAACCAGAGATCAAATTGCCAACATCCGCTGGATCATGGAAAAAGCAAGAGAGTTCCAGAAAAACATCTATTTCTGCTTTATTGACTATGCCAAAGCCTTTGACTGTGTGGATCACAATAAACTGTGGAAAATTCTGAAAGAGATGGGAATACCAGACCACCTAACCTGCCTCTTGAGAAATCTGTATGCAGGTCAGGAAGCAACAGTTAGAACTGGACATGGAACAACAGACTGGTTCCAAATAGGAAAAGGAGTACGTCAAGGCTGTATATTGTCACCCTGCTTATTTAACTTATATGCAGAGTACATCATGAGAAACGCTGGACTGGAAGAAACACAAGCTGGAATCAAGATTGCCGGGAGAAATATCAATAACCTCAGATATGCAGATGACACCACCCTTATGGCAGAAAGTGAAGAGGAACTAAAAAGCCTCTTGATGAAAGTGAAAGAGGAGAGTGAAAAAGTTGGCTTAAAGCTCAACATTCAGAAAACGAAGATCATGGCATCCGGTCCCATCACTTCATGGGAAATAGATGGGGAAACAGTGGAAACAGTGTCAGACTTTATTTTGGGGGGCTCCAAAATCACTGCAGATGGTGACTGCAGCCATGAAATTAGAAGATGCTTACTCCTTGGAAGAAAAGTTATGACCAACCTAGATAGTATATTCAAAAGCAGAGACATTACTTTGCCGACTAAGGTCTGTCTAGTCAAGGCTATGGTTTTTCCAGTAGTCATGTATGGATGTGAGAGTTGGACTGTGAAGAAGGCTGAGCGCCGAAGAATTGATGCTTTCGAACTGTGGTGTTGGAGAAGACTCTTGAGAGTGCCTTGGACTGCAAGGAGATCCAACCAGTCCATTCTGAAAGAGATCAACCCTGGGATTTCTTTGGAAGGAATGATGCTAAAGTTGAAACTCCAGTACTCTGGCCACCTCATGCGAAGAGTTGACTCATTGGAAAAGACTCTGATGCTGGGAGGGATTGGGGGCAGGAGGAGAAGGGGACGACCGAGGATGAGATGGCTGGATGGCATCACTGACTCAATGGATGTGAATCTGAGTGAACTCCAGGAGTTGGTGATGGACAGAGAGGCCTGGTGTGTGGCGATTCATGGGGTCGCAAAGAGTTGGACACGACTGAGCGACTGAACTGAACTGAAACTGAGCTTTGATCATCAGCCCCCATCTTGCCGAGGGTCAGAAACGTAATCTTTGCAGTTCTGCTGTGAAGTCTTAAAGAGAAGTCCATGTTCCTCTAGGTTTCATCAACCCTTCCCAGAGGTCCTCTCAAGCACAAGGCCAGTATCTGGGCTCTCTCAACTCCTGTGAGCTTAGTTGCTCAGTCACGTCTGAGTCTTTGCGACCTCATGGACTATAGCCCTCCAGGCTTTTCTGTCTATGGGGATCCTCCAAGCTAGAATACTGGAGTGGGTTACCATGCCCTCCTCAAGGAGGCTCTTTCTCCACTTGTCTACAAAAATCTTTTCTCCTGACTTTTCCAAATTTAGTTTTACAGCCAGACCCAGACATTGTAAATTTCTCAAATTCAACAACCAGACACTTGCCTCTTGTCTGCATCCTGCTGATGTATTTCTTCCCTCCACTGCTAATTAGAGAAAGCAAAACTGCCAGAGGGCAGCAGGGAATACCAGGAAGAGAAAGTACACTGGTTACTACATCACAATATCACCTGTTATATAAAGAAAGCATTTTGACAACTGAAGCTGCTGAAGATGAAATGAGCCATATGAGACAGTGAACATCCCAGTATAAGAGGTATTTAAGCAAGTGTGGTTGGTTGTGGAGGTAGAGCAATACAGTACAGGGCCTTAAGAGGTATATCTGGAAGGGGGCAAGGGAAGCAGCAGTGATTGAACCTAGAGTACTTGTCATCTTAATGGGCAGTAGGAGAGAGGGAAAGAAAAATTTTAAACAGGTAAAGCTATAATTTCGAGGAAACCAGAGCAGCATGGCTGACTTTCTGTGCATATTCAAATGGAAGAGGGTAGTATAGGGACAGGTTACCATCAATCTCAACACCGACAAGAAGAAAACTAAGGAGAATATGTATAAACCACAAATGAATAGGATGAAAACATCCAAGAATAAGATTTCCTAAGTTTGCTGAAGCAGGATGAAGAAAAGAAGAGGGAGTGGCAGGAAGCAAGGGGAGGATATGGAAGATTCTCCAGAAAAGTATGAGCTGCGAGCACTTTGTCAGTGAGCACTGCCACTCAGGGATCCTTTGCTTCTGACCTAAAACTGCAGAGCCCCCAGGAGACGGAAGGCAGGGCATGCCAAGGGAGAGGACAAGGGGCCATGGCAACCCAGACGTTACACTTATCCCTTCTATAGACTAGAGAATACATCCTGATTGTCCTGATAGTTTTCTCTCAACTTTTTTTTTTCTGAGAGCTAATGATAATAATAACAATAAATTGTTGATAAGGACTCCCAGAGGTATCAGAAGTTATGCGAAGCCACATTAAAATGCAGCTTGGAGTTATGCAAAGTATCACATTAAAATGTAACAGTCTTCAAAGTTCAATCTTATTTAATTTCGAAGCAGTATTTTAAACGAAAAGGCACTATGGGGATTGAGAGAGAAAAGGGAGATAACAGGATCCTATTTCTATGAACGAGAGAACTGAGGTAGGAGGGGAAGGGTATCTACCAGACATTTTTAATGACAGCTTCATTTGTGATATATTCAATATTACAAATGCCTGTCCCTCTGTCACAGTACCTGAACAAAGGAACCATTTCAATTGCTTGTTACATCATCATTATTGATCAAGATGAAAAGCTACATCTCTGGCTCTGACCTTCTTAAGCCCTAGATCCACATACTGAACTGTTTCCTAATTCTCCCTTCCCTTGGATCACATTTTACAAGCAGCACCAATTCAATCTGTCCAAAATCTGACCTTCCTCCTTTATTCTCCATTCCTATGCACCTAAAACAAGAACCTAGAAGAATCCCCTAGGTTCTTTCTCATCCTTTACGATGAAGGAATCACAGAGCTCACCTCCTCTGTTACTCTCAGCTGGTATCCTCCTTTTCATCCCTCCTGCCATGTGCTCTCTAAGTTCAGACTCTCATCGTCTCTCCTCTAAACTACTGCACCAACCTCTTAGCATCTACACCACCCCCTCGCCCCCTGCCTTCTCCACACTGTATCTCTCACCAGTAGATTCTATGTTCTTGAACTGGAGCAATACTTCTAACATGCAAATGTGGAACCATAATGGAAAAAATATTAAAAAAGAATGTCTATGTGTGCATAATTAAGTCACTTTGTTATATAGCAGGGATTGGCATGACATTGTAGATTAACTATACTTCAAGTACAAAAAATTAAAATGCAAATTTGAGCATGCCACACCCCAGAATAGGGCCTTGGGATGACAAGCCCTTTCTCCATAAGACACAAATCCAGCTTCACAAGCATGACAGAAAGGCCTTCTGAGGGCTTGCCATCAACAGCTTCCCCTCCCAGCACTGGCCACATCGTTACAATAAAGTAAGCCTGAATAACTTGTAGTCCCCTCTGCCTGGGACCTCCTTCCCCTTCTCAACAAGCCACAGTTCAAATACTTTTATTTATTTTATTTTTTTGGCCATGCTGCAAGGCATATGGAACTTCCCCAACCAGGGATCAAACCGATTTGGCCACATCGTTACAATAAAGTAAGCCTGAATAACTTGTAGTCCCCTCTGCCTGGGACCTCCTTCCCCTTCTCAACAAGCCACAGTTCAAATACTTTTATTTATTTTATTTTTTTGGCCATGCTGCAAGGCATATGGAACTTCCCCAACCAGGGATCAAACCGATGTCCAAGGCAGTCTTAATCACTGGACCATGGAGGAAGTCTGGGACTGACATAAACATACTACTCTCTATAAAACAGTTAACTAATAAGAACCTGCTGTATACAGGGGACTCTACTCATTATTCTGCAATGGCCTATATGGGAAAAGAATAGTTTTTAAAGAGTGGATATATGTATAACTGATTCACTTTGCTGTACACCTGAAGCTGACACAACACTGTAAATCAATTATGGGGTCACACAGAGTCGGACACGACTGAAGTGACTTAGCAGCAGCAGCAGCAGCAGCAAGGCATATGGAACTTCCCCAACCAGGGATCAAACCGATGTCCAAGGCAGTCTTAATCACTGGACCACGGAGGAAGTCTGGGACTGACATAAACATACTACTCTCTATAAAACAGATAACTAATAAGAACCTGCTGTATACAGAGGACTCTACTCATTATTCTGCAATGGCCTATATGGGAAAAGAATATTTTTTAAAGAGTGGATATATGTATAATTGATTCACTTTGCTGTACACCTGAAGCTGACACAACACTGTAAATCAACTATATTCCAATAAACACTTTTAAAAGAACACTCCTTCGGGAACCCTGCCTGACCTTTTGCCACCGCTTCTGGGCCACAGGAACGAGTGCCCTCCCTCGACACCCCCGCAGCACACCCTCTGCAAACACCTGCCTGTTTCTCTGTATTACCGTTAAGACTGCGAGCAGCTTGAGGAAGCCATCTTCTCCTCCACTCACAGTGCCTGGTGCCTAAAAAGTACTCACTACACTTTTTTCATTAAGTGCCTCAATTTCTACTTGATGCTATTTGTAACATCATCTCCTAGTTTTCAACACAAATATACATGAGGGATTTATATGTTCTTTCACGGGAAAATGACAAGGAACCTTTATTAGATTTCCACAGGTCAGCCAGACACCACACCAAGTACACACCTTCACGTGATGCTTAACGTTTAATATTGCCACATAAGTTGAGTAGTGACAGTATCTTGTTTTTACAAAGAAGGAAACTGCAGCTCAGATAATAAATTCTCCCAAGGCAACACAGAAATTAATTGGCAAGAAAAGGCCATATAAGGATGAAAAAAGGGAAATTTTCAAAGTTCTCCAGACTCACAATTGTCTCTTTTCTCCACGTTTCTCAGCAGAATAGGTGACTCAGGGCAATGGGGTTCTTCTAAGACCACAGCTATTACTTAGAGCACTGTGTTAAGGAAACTTAAGGCTAGTGGTTCCACAAACTTGAGCTTAATTAGTGTTGTCATTCCACCAGATTCCATCTATTAAATTTCTAACCTTGTGAACCATTTTGCAAACACGTGGATCAGGAAAATGTGTGTAGAGGCTCAGTTTTAATCTATCACCACCATTGCAATATAACTCAAAGTACAAATCTTCCTCATGGCACCTGAACACTTTGGTGTATGAGAGATCTTACAGAGAGCCACAGGGTTCGGTTCTGCAAACAGGACATGCAATGAATACCTACCTAGAGGAGCTAATGAGCACGAGGGTTCGTCCATGAGCTCACCAAACAGGACAAGGGGTTCTCTCCTCCAGGACAGGGGTGAGGACAGGCTGCTGCACATGCCACACTGGCACATTCTGTGGGCTCGGAACATTCTGCAGAATGCCGTGGGGACTGAGGACCATGGGCTCAGTGTTCGGGTCACGGCTGCAAATCCTGCCAGGTAATGTGGTGGCAGAGACACATGCTTAGCCTACTCAGTGGAGGTAATCCAGCCCCAGTAAAGACTGCATCAGCTGCTCAACAATGTTTGAAGTTCACCACCCAGAGAACTGAAAGAGCTACAATTCAGGGACACCAGGCAGAGAGCCCAACAATAGCAGCCTTGAAAAAGATGAGCAAGGAAAAATGTAGCAGTCACTCTCTGGGCATGTGACTTGAGATTCTTGGCAGGCTGTCCCGCAGGGCTGGGCAGGCTGTGGGCAGAGAACTCACATCTTTTTCCCAGCTTCCAGAGGCCAAGACAGACCAGACAGAGGACTACCAACTCAAAACCCTTCATCAAGCTAATAATCACCGAAACCCTCCAGAGGAGAACAGTCAAAAAATAACCACAGCTCTCACCTGCTGTACACAGTCATGTGACTGATGAGCATCGCTCCAGCTGCCTTTCATGACGTCCACAACCTGCAATACATTAACTGGATATCAAATATGCAACCAATGCAAGGTTCCTTCCCTGGTAGGCATAGTGCTAAACAAAGCTCTGTAGCAAAAACAAAGGACAGAGTGCAGCTTAACTAGTCAACCAACATTAATGGGCATGAACTGAGACACTGTAGAATAGGTAACACAAAGATGAATAAGATGTATTTGAGGAAACTACAGTGCGCTAGAGGAGGGGAAAAGGCAAAGAGAATGCCAATATAATATGGCAAATGCTGCCACAGCACATGTATGACAGTATATGACGGCCACCAGCCAGAGCTAAAGGACAAAAATCGAAGCAGGCAAACATCAATTCCCACAGGGACCAAAGGGAAGCGTTAAAGGGCAAACCCTACAAATCATCTAGTCTGGATTTTCAAATGAGGACACAAGTTATAAAGGGAGTATGACTTGCCCAGAGTCATACAATCCACCAGAAGCGAGGCCTGGGCTGGAACTCAGGTTTCCAGGGCTTTCCACCACAGTAGAACTCTGTTTTGAAATCACAGATAGGCAGCTCCTGAAGCTGGGTAACTACAACTTTCAAAATAAGGCAGATCCTGAAGACAAATGGGCTAATGAACTGTGAAGTGGGTGTGAGGGCTGGAGGTCCCCAAGGATCATCCAGAAGACTTGGCATTGCCATGTGATACGTCAGCAAAACCAGAAAAATCAGAAGCATTCCACTTGTAGCCGGCAGCAAACATTTTCCTCAAAGCAACTATTTGCTAAAAGGTTGCTTCAGTGGTGTTACTAGTCTCTGCTGCTGCTGCTAAGTCACTTCAGTCGTGTCCGAGTCTGTGTGACCCCACAGACGGCAGCCCACCAGGCTCCCCCGTCCTCGGGATTCTCCAGGCAAGAACACTGGAGTGGGTTGCCATTTCCTTCTCCAATGCATGAAAGTGAAAAAGTGAACGTGAAGCCGCTCAGTCGTGTCTGACTCTTCGCGACCCCATGGACTGCAGCCCACCAGGCTCCTCCGTCCCTGGGGTTTTCCAGGCGAGAGTACTGGAGTGGGGTGCCATCGTCCTCTCTACTCCTCCTCTACAGCAGAGAACTATTTTATCACTTGTGCTAAGAATGTGGAGATGTCCTGCGTGCACGCAGAGACAACTGAAATTAGACAGAGTGCCACATGACTGCATGTACTGCAAACTGAGCCAGCAAGCCCTTTCCCCAACAGAACCTCACTACGGCATCACCAAGTTCCAAGTACTACCTGTATGGACGAACACAAAGCTCTGCCCCTGTGACTCTGCAAACTGAAGCGCGAGCCAGTTGTGATCAAAAGGTAATGAAACCACTGCTACACTCAGTTCACTTCACATTCACTGATTAATTGTGTCATGTACTATTTTAAGACCTAGTTTGGGGTTGAAGGGAGGTTGAGGGGGGCCAAGGACTGGGGGACAAAGGAGGAAAAGCCAGACAACGCAGCACCCAAGATAAGGAAGATGCAGCCCTGGACTAGCCAGGAGAGCAAGTACACGTGCAGAGGACCGGATCGCGGGCAGAAGTTACAAGGCAGCGCCACTCAAAATGCGACCTAGTTAGGGTCAAACTGAGCATGAACATTTAGAAACTGAGTGATTTTAGGTCTGTTGAAGCTAATAATTTTGAAATGAGGTGTTCTCGTCTCAGTCTTCTTTATACCTCACTTTTCTATTCCATTTTTATTACATTTTACAGAAGTATTGGTTCACAGAGCAATAAAGTGATATATCAGAAGTGCTATATACAATACGACACTGTGTGAGCACAGATGAAGACAAACAGCCTCTTCAGAGAGGCTCCAGAGAGGAGATAATCTTCGAGTACAAAGGATACGCCAGACACAGTGGGACATGAAAGGAATCGGGGGGTCATAAAAGTAGGCAGCATGTTTAGCACACAGACTCTGAGACAAAGCAGTAAACAGTAAAAGTGAAGAAAGTTAAGCCACGAAGATTCAGAGAATGACTTTACAGTTTAGACTTTACCCAAAACACATGGGAACCACTGGCCATTTTTTCAACCAGGAGAAGGATGTGCTTGCATTTTCATTAAAGTCATTCTTTCAGAAGTGAAGTAGGTAGATTTGAAGGGAGAGAGAACAGGGAGGGATAGAGACCAGTTATGAATATACTGGAAAATAATTTAGGTGGGAAGTGAAGAAAACCTGCATCACATCAAGGAAAACTGACAAAAGAGAATGACTTACAGAAACGTTTAATTTTTTATTTTTTTAAGTACCAAACAATAAGTTATTTTTATTCAGCAGAATACACCTAGAATGTGTTGACCTGTTGGAATCAGAACTATTTTCAAGGAAAAAAAAATCACTTGTCATATCACAGATCATACTCAAATAAGTAAATAATTATCAACTATCAGTGGCTCAGACGGTAAAGCATCTGTCTGCAACGCAAGAGACCCGGGTTCGATCCCTGGGTTGGGAAGATCCCCTGGAGAAGGAAATGGCAGCCCACTCCAGTATTCTTGCCTGGAAAATCCCATGGACCGTGGAGCCTGGTAGGTTACAGTCCATGGGGTCGCAAAGAGTCAGACACGATTGAGCGATTTCACTTTCACACATAAATTTAGATTAGAATTAAAGCAGGGAAATCAAGGAATTTAGAGCCACATCCCATTTCTTGGTGGGGAGAGTTGTTTTTAATGTGTAAGGGTATAGAGTGTGTGTCTGTCTGTCTGTCTGTGGTGGTAGGTAGGGAGGAATCAGTAGAAATGTAATATCATGTATGTCAATGCAAAATGACACTGGATCTAAGATAAACGTTCAAGTATACAAAAAGAAAACATAAAACTACCTCTAAGAGCATTAATTGTCATTTTCTTATTAGAAAAAGAACAGATTCTCAATCAGTGTCTTATCATCTCCACGACACTATTGGGAATCAATGGAAAACAGAGAGGTCTACAAAAATTATCTACAAGGTTTGGAAAAGATCAAGAATGGGACTGCTTAATACCAATAGTGTATGGAGGTAAGCAGAGGAGAAGCTCTACCAAGGCTTCATCTGTTTGTGGGCTACCTAGAGAGATAACACAGACAATCTAAACCTTATGAAGACAAGTGTTTCCTGAAACGTGCCTGGGGCAAGACTGAGTCCCTCAAATGAAAACTGTCGAATCAGCCAGCTCCTCTGGAAGCACCCAGTCTTCAGGGCAAGAGCAGCCCTCCCAAATCCACTGTAAACTCCACAGAGATCCAGAGCTGGGCTTCCTCTTAGAATAGAGGTCACAGGCTTATGCAGTGAGTCCCTGAAACTTAGTGACTGCTGAGAGAAAGCAACAGGAGTGGAGAATGCGGAGCAAGTATATACCAAGACAACCCATAAAAATGGGAGAAAATATTAGCAAATGATACAACTGACAAGGGATTAGTCTTCAAAATTTACAAGCAGCTCATGCATATATTTTAAAAAAAAATCAAAAAAGGGACAGATATCTAAAAATAAATACTTCTCCAAAGAAGACATACAGATGTCCAACAGGCACATGAAAAATGGTCAACACTGCTCAGTATTAGAGAAATGCAAATCAAAACTACAATGAGATACCTCCTCACAACAGTCAAAATGGCCATCATCAAAAAGTCTACAAACAATGCAGGAGAGGGTGTGGAGAAAAGGGAACCCTCCTATACTGTTGGTGAGAATGTAGATTGGTACAGTCACTATGGAGCAGCATATGGAGGTTTCTTAAAAAACTAAACATAGCGCTACCATATGATCCAGCAATCCCACTCCTGGGCATGGATCCAGAGACAAACACGGTTCAAAAGGATACAGGCACCCCAGTGTTTACTGGAGTGCTGTTTACAATAGCCAAGGCAGGGAAGCAACCTAAGTGTCCATCGATAGATGAACAGATAAAGGAGATGTAGTGCATATATACAGTGGAATGTTACTCAGCCATTAAAAAGAATGAAATAATGTTATCTGCAGCAACAAGGATAGACCTGGAGATTATTATACCAAGTGAATAAGTCAGACAGATATCATTTAATATCACTTTAAAAATGATACAAATGAACTTATTTACAAAACAGAAACATACAGACTTAGAGAATGAATTTGTGATTACTAGAGGGAAAGGTATAGATTGGGCATTTGGAGTTGACATGCACACACAGGACCTACTGTATAGCACAGGGAATTCTGCACAATATTCTGTAATAATCTAAATGGGAAAAGAATTCAAAATATATGTGTGTGTATAACTGAATCACTTTGCTGTGATACAGTATATATAACATTGCTAATCAACTATGCTCCAATATAAAATAAAAAATTTTTAATATATATTTTGAAAAAATAAGCCTGTTGGAAGATGTAGTCAAAAACAATTCAATATTATTCTATCACAGATACTGTATCATGGATATGTATACCCCCATTTGGTCATAACTAACACACACAGGGAACAGTACTTATCCTAACACTATTGTTGTGAAACAGTCCCAATATCCATGATATAGTGATCTGATAGTGCTCTATCAGACCCTCATAAAAAGTGCCTGCTACGTTTCAGGGCACATTATTTTTCCAAAGTATACAATAGGCTTAGTTTTATAACAACTTCAACTACCTTCTAGTCATGGGCTAGAACAGAAAAAAACTCCTTTTCTATCTGAACATCTCTATCTACATGAGAAATTCCACAATTAATCCGCAAATTTAATCTAATTATTCAACAAGTATACAAGATTAAATATAAAAAAGTTTAGTTTACCTAGAGAGTAATAAGCTTTGAATCTAAGATCAACAGCCATTTCATTTTATTTTACAGAAATATAATATTGTCCATGTCTGTGTAAAATGACACTGAGTCTAAGACAAATATTCAAGTATACAAAAAGAAAACCTAAAACTGCCTCTCAGAGCATCACTGTCATTCTGTTATTCGAAAAAGAACAGACTCTCAATCGGTGCCTCTCATCTCCACGACACTATCGGGAATCGGTGGGAAACAAAAAGACCTAATTATCCACAAGGTCTGGAAAAGATCGAGAACAGAACTGCCTAATACCAACAGTGTATGGAGGTAGGCAGAGGAGAAGCTCTCCATTCAGAGTCCCCAGGATCCTCGGCAAGGTCCGTACAATGCACCAGCACGCAGAGTGATGAATAAGCTTCATTGAGAATAGTGGCCACGTCATGGCTGGCTGAACATTCAGTCCACAAACAGAAGGCTTCTTGTATTTGCTCGAATCAACCATAGGAAAGTTTTAGCAAAAAAGACTGTTATATTCAAATGGAAATCAGTACTTTCCAGCAAGAATGGACAATTAGCAATTCCTTAAACTGGCACTAAAAGGAAGAACAGGGAATTGCACCAGAATCATCACAAACATATTCCAAAATGTGAAATAAATAATAAAGACTATGAGGGTTACTCACATTTTGAATAATTTCACATAGCAGACATGAATCTGATGTTATGGGCCTCCCAGTTGTTAACTTACCCTGGTAGACTTCACCCAAATACTCCCCTTTTGTAAATATCTTACTACATACATGTAAGTGTAAACCACAGTCCAAGATTCCAGCACACAGTTAATTTAGATAGTATTCCTTAAACATTTAGTGAAAGATTGCAAAGACTGTTTATACAACATCTGGATCTACATTTTAAAAGCTTTTATTCACCAGATTAAAAGATTCTAGCAAATACCTCTTTCAGACAGCAAGACAAATAGTTACCATCCTCGCCCCTACCTCCAAGCACTTATGCAATTTTGGTCTACCTGATTTATGGACCCAGCATTGTGAAACTGGGGCTATAAAAAGTCACAGGCTGTCAGATAAATTACAAAGATTCCATAGCCACTTTGGAAGTGAAGAAAAAAGTTCAATGGAAAAAGAGAAGTTTAAGAAATTGCACCAGAGTTAAGCAATGATTTCTTAGATATGTACCAAAAGCACAGGCAAAAAAGGGAAGAACTGATAAATTAAACTCGATCAAAATTTAAAATGCTTGTGCTTCACACCACCAATAAAGTGAAAAGGCAATCAACAGAGTGAGAAAAGATATTTATAAATTACACGTCTGATAAGGAACTTGCATCCAACATCTATGAAGAAATCTTAAAATTTAATAACAAAAAGACAAAAAATAACTAAAAGAACTGACAAAGGGTTTGAAGAAAACATTTCTTCAAAGAAAACATACAAATGGCCAATGAGCACATGAAAATATGCTTAGCGTTATTAGGAAAATGCAAAACCACAATAAGATACCACTTCAAACCTACCAGAATAGCCACAACACAGGGAGCTCAGCCCAGTGCTCCGCGACAATCCTAGAGGGCTGGGATGGAGGAGTGGGAGGGAGGCTCAGGAAGCTCAGCTCATTGCTCCGTGACAATCCTGGAGGGCTGGGATGGTGGGGTGGGAGGGAGGCTCGGGGAGCTCAGCTCAGTGCTCCGTGACAATCCTAGAGGGCTGGGATGGAGGGGTGGGAGGGAGGCTCAAAAGGGAGAGGACAGATGTATGCTTTGGGCTGAGCCACGTGGTGGTATGGCAGAAACCAGCACACACTGCAAAACAACTATTCTCTGATTTTAAAAAAAGTCACGTTCCTGAAAAAAGATAGTAACAAGTATTGGTGAAGAGGTGGAGAAACCGACACGCTTCAGGGGAGAATCTAAAATGGTGCAACCACTTTGGAACAGCCACTCTGGAAAACAGTTCAGCAGTTAAACAGAGGGTTGCCTCAAGATCCAGACATTTTACTGGATATATATCCAAGAAAAATGAAAACACATGTCTACATAAAACCTGTACGTCAACATTCATAGCAGTATTTATAAAAGCCAAAAAGTGGAAACAATCCAAATGTCCACCAGCTGATGAGTGGATGCACAGAAGTTAGTATATCCACACGTGTAATACTATTCAGCACTAAACAAATGGAATGAAGTACTGATACATGCTAAAATATGAACGAGCCTCAGAAACACTATGCTAAGTGAAAGAAGGCATAAAAAGACCACCTATTGTAGGATTCTACTGATATGAAATGTCCAGACAGGTAACTCTCTGGAGACAGAAAATAGGCTAGAGGCTGCCCAGTACTAGGAAGGGGTGGGAGAGGGTGAAGAATGACTGCTAATGGGCATTAACTTTTCTTTCTGGTAGGCTGAAAACATTCTAAGATTACATTATGGTGATGGATGCACAAATCTGTATACTGAAAAGCACTGTCTAAATGGGTAGATGTTATGGTATGTAAACTATATTGCAATGAAGCTTTTTTTTTACGTGCCAAACTGAAAATTTTTATGCACTCTGAAAAGCCACCCCACAAGCTACTTGATATCAGGTGGGGCTTGGCACAATCGAAGTAGAACAATTATCACATCAACCAACATGTGTTCACATCCCAAGTATTTGTCTAGAATAGGGCTGGCTCATTCCAAACACCTTGAATCTCTAAGAATTAACAAAACCTAGCAGCTCTTGCTGCCCATTTTGGCTGCATTTACATCAACAAACATTGACGGAAGCCCACCACAGGCCAAGGACTGTGTTTACAATACACAGACAAAGGATACCGTGGCCCAATGCCCAAGGGGTTTATATAGCCTGTTAGTCTAAGACAGTCATGTACGCACATGTTCAGGTCCAATGCCCGGGGTGCAAACTAGTATAAGTATGGGGGCAGAGAAATGGTGCAGAGAGGGGAGGAGCTAATTATGTCCAGAGATGATCCATAACTGTTTCACAGGAATGACAGCATCTGAGAAGGGCTTCAAAGGACTGGTCAAAGGCAGTGGTGTGGGAAAGGGGGTGGGAGAAGGGAAGCAAACCAGAACCAAGCCAAAGAGGCTCAGGGGACCGAAAGAAATTGGGAACAGAGCCGGTGAGAAGGCGCGAAGATGAACCACAAAAGGTCTCACAGACATGCTATAAATTTTAAACCTTACCCTACAGGTTGTCAGGCATTGAAAGGTTTTCAGCAGTGAATGAGATGATCAGATTCATTTTAGAAATATCATTCAAGTAACTGTCTGTAGGATGAAAAGTCAATAGACAAAGAGGTTTCCCAGTTCTGACTGACCTATGTTATTAATTTAAATGTACTTTCAAATGAAATTTTACACAGAAACCCAAGATGTTAAAAAAGCAAAGCTCTTCTGATTGAAAGAGTAGAATAAGGGCCTGCACACTGTCCCTCAATCCCCACCGCCCGGCCCCCAGCACAGAAGAATCCTTTGTGATCTGGCAGAAAAAGGTATGGAAAACTCTGGACTGAAGAGAGGATCATAGGAAACTGGAGATTATTAGGAACCTCTAGTGCAATAGTCCAGGGGAAAATGACCAATGCTTAAAATAAGCACTAGTAATGGCGAAAGGGGAGAAGAGAGTCCAGAAAGCTCTCAAGAGGTATAGAATTGACAAGACTTCTACTGGATGTAGAGAGTAAGGAAAATGAAAGAATTATGGATAACTTCTGGACTTCGCCTGCATGAAGAGGATTAATGTCATTGATAAGAGGAAATGTACAAGAGACAGTTGACCTTCCTAGAGATATCTCAAGTCTAATAATTCTCAAAATTGAACTCTTTCCCCCACCTAACCTGTTCTCCAGTGTGGGGTTTCCTATCTCGGCATACTAAGATATTTATAAATTACACGTCTGATAAGGAACTTGCATCCAACATCTATGAAGAAATCTTAAAATTTAATAACAAAAAGACAAAAAATAACTAAAAGAACTGACAAAGGGTTTGAAGAAAACATTTCTTCAAAGAAAACATACAAATGGCCAATGAGCACATGAAAATATGCTTAGCGTTATTAGGAAAATGCAAAACCACAATAAGATACCACTTCAAACCTACCAGAATAGCCACAACACAGGGAGCTCAGCCCAGTGCTCCGCGACAATCCTAGAGGGCTGGGATGGAGGAGTGGGAGGGAGGCTCAGGAAGCTCAGCTCATTGCTCCGTGACAATCCTGGAGGGCTGGGATGGTGGGGTGGGAGGGAGGCTCGGGGAGCTCAGCTCAGTGCTCCGTGACAATCCTAGAGGGCTGGGATGGAGGGGTGGGAGGGAGGCTCAAAAGGGAGAGGACAGATGTATGCTTTGGGCTGAGCCACGTGGTGGTATGGCAGAAACCAGCACACACTGCAAAACAACTATTCTCTGATTTTAAAAAAAGTCACGTTCCTGAAAAAAGATAGTAACAAGTATTGGTGAAGAGGTGGAGAAACCGACACGCTTCAGGGGAGAATCTAAAATGGTGCAACCACTTTGGAACAGCCACTCTGGAAAACAGTTCAGCAGTTAAACAGAGGGTTGCCTCAAGATCCAGACATTTTACTGGATATATATCCAAGAAAAATGAAAACACATGTCTACATAAAACCTGTACGTCAACATTCATAGCAGTATTTATAAAAGCCAAAAAGTGGAAACAATCCAAATGTCCACCAGCTGATGAGTGGATGCACAGAAGTTAGTATATCCACACGTGTAATACTATTCAGCACTAAACAAATGGAATGAAGTACTGATACATGCTAAAATATGAACGAGCCTCAGAAACACTATGCTAAGTGAAAGAAGGCATAAAAAGACCACCTATTGTAGGATTCTACTGATATGAAATGTCCAGACAGGTAACTCTCTGGAGACAGAAAATAGGCTAGAGGCTGCCCAGTACTAGGAAGGGGTGGGAGAGGGTGAAGAATGACTGCTAATGGGCATTAACTTTTCTTTCTGGTAGGCTGAAAACATTCTAAGATTACATTATGGTGATGGATGCACAAATCTGTATACTGAAAAGCACTGTCTAAATGGGTAGATGTTATGGTATGTAAACTATATTGCAATGAAGCTTTTTTTTTACGTGCCAAACTGAAAATTTTTATGCACTCTGAAAAGCCACCCCACAAGCTACTTGATATCAGGTGGGGCTTGGCACAATCGAAGTAGAACAATTATCACATCAACCAACATGTGTTCACATCCCAAGTATTTGTCTAGAATAGGGCTGGCTCATTCCAAACACCTTGAATCTCTAAGAATTAACAAAACCTAGCAGCTCTTGCTGCCCATTTTGGCTGCATTTACATCAACAAACATTGACGGAAGCCCACCACAGGCCAAGGACTGTGTTTACAATACACAGACAAAGGATACCGTGGCCCAATGCCCAAGGGGTTTATATAGCCTGTTAGTCTAAGACAGTCATGTACGCACATGTTCAGGTCCAATGCCCGGGGTGCAAACTAGTATAAGTATGGGGGCAGAGAAATGGTGCAGAGAGGGGAGGAGCTAATTATGTCCAGAGATGATCCATAACTGTTTCACAGGAATGACAGCATCTGAGAAGGGCTTCAAAGGACTGGTCAAAGGCAGTGGTGTGGGAAAGGGGGTGGGAGAAGGGAAGCAAACCAGAACCAAGCCAAAGAGGCTCAGGGGACCGAAAGAAATTGGGAACAGAGCCGGTGAGAAGGCGTGAAGATGAACCACAAAAGGTCTCACAGATATGCTATAAATTTTAAACCTTACCCTACAGGTTGTCAGGCATTGAAAGGTTTTCAGCAGTGAATGAGATGATCAGATTCATTTTAGAAATATCATTCAAGTAACTGTCTGTAGGATGAAAAGTCAATAGACAAAGAGGTTTCCCAGTTCTGACTGACCTATGTTATTAATTTAAATGTACTTTCAAATGAAATTTTACACAGAAACCCAAGATGTTAAAAAAGCAAAGCTCTTCTGATTGAAAGAGTAGAATAAGGGCCTGCACACTGTCCCTCAATCCCCACTGCCCGGCCCCCAGCACAGAAGAATCCTTTGTGATCTGGCAGAAAAAGGTATGGAAAACTCTGGACTGAAGAGAGGATCATAGGAAACTGGAGATTATTAGGAACCTCTAGTGCAATAGTCCAGGGGAAAATGACCAATGCTTAAAATAAGCACTAGTAATGGCGAAAGGGGAGAAGAGAGTCCAGAAAGCTCTCAAGAGGTATAGAATTGACAAGACTTCTACTGGATGTAGAGAGTAAGGAAAATGAAAGAATTATGGATAACTTCTGGACTTCGCCTGCATGAAGAGGATTAATGTCATTGATAAGAGGAAATGTACAAGAGACAGTTGACCTTCCTACAGATATCTCAAGTCTAATAATTCTCAAAATTGAACTCTTTCCCCCACCTAACCTGTTCTCCAGTGTGGGGTTTCCTATCTCGGCATACGGCACCAGGCTGATGCTAGTGCTTGAGTCAGAAACCTGGGAATCACCTTTGATCGGACCACCATAGCACCCCTCCCCCAACAATTCCCACATTCAGTTCATCACCAAGGGCCACTGATTCTAATTCCAAAATTTGTTTCATTTATCCACCATTTCTATCACCACTGTTGCCACTCTGGTTCATGCCATCATCTCACTCCTTGATTTCTCCAGTCATAGCCTCTTCACCACTATCCTTGACTCACTCTGATCCAGTCTACACACAAGGATAATCTTTTTGAAGTATAAAGCTTTCCATCAATCTCCCCTTGCACTCAGTGTCCAAGACAGAGACCAAGTCTTTATTCACCTTAGGGTACTCAGTGCCCACTACACTGAAAGAATGAGAGAAAGACTATCAGGTCCGGGGCAAGATGAGGAGTTACCCACCGGCTGGGTTTGAGGTGCCTACGGGACATCTAAGCAGAGTTCCCCTCCTGAGCCTGGATCCCAGTGACATTTGGCTTCACTATTTCAGAACTAACAGAAGCAGAGTTATCAATGGTAAACAGGACTAAGACTATTTTAGATAATCATGAACTAAGTTAATAAAGCTTGAAGCAAGCTCAGCTTCTTAGAAAAGATTAAAGTGTCTCTCTAATCTGAAATTCTGCAGCTCCAGGTCAGGTCTAGGTTAGCATTTCAAGGACAAGAGAAACCACTGAGAGAACGCTGGAGTTGTGGTGGGATCTCTACAAGGAGTGATTTGGTGGCAAAGCCTATGATTTGGGCACTTCCTTCAAACTGTTTTTGCAATAACTCTGTTATCCGACGTCCTCACCAATTTCCAAATGCCTTTTTAATGAGTTAATCATAAATCACTCCTGGCTCTCAGACAGTACATCTGGGGCAGCGCCTGGAAGTTCATATTATGACAACTACTCCAGGCAATTTCTCAGTCTGAGGATGTGACTAAGTTAACAGTTTAGGAAACAAATACAAGAGCTACCTCCCTTCCTCTCCCCTTCTAACCCTAGAGAGCTGACTCAGAATGTAGCTGCTACGAGGATTTGGACAATAATAATTGAACTATGACTTACATGGGCTTCATGGTACTGTGCAAAGCATTTAACATCAGGTATGGTACATGACAAATAAACATGAAAAGCTTCCAGAGAGTTTAAGTAACAATTACTGTTCCAAATGCAGGTGAGCAGACACTGATCACAACTTCCAAATCCTTTTTCTTCTTTAATTTTTCCCAATTTCAGTGTTTCTTAACTACTGAATACAAACCCTTCAAGTTCAACGAGACAGTATTCAGTTTTAAGTCAATAATAAAATAGGCATCCAAATATCTAAACTTTTAAAAAAGAGCTTCTGAGACCCTCTTTCTACATATTCAGGGAACACAGATGGCTATAATGTAAGAGGGGTTCAGCTTATGACCTACTGCTCACTTGGCTGGCTGTTCAGGGGACCACAGACTGGTGACTTTGACAGTACTAAGGCTTTAAACTGATTTATGTTTAATTATATATTGTTTATTGATATCTATTAAGAATCACTGGCTAACTACAAAAAACATAAGAATTATTGAAACATATCAATAAAAACACAAACATTAAATTCTACAACTTCAACTCAAGATAATTTTTACCAGCTCTTTATATTGCATTATTTGGTCAAGTTTCTTAGACCTTGCAAAATGTCTCCAATATTTCAAAATCCACTGGGGAAGAAAAGGGAAGATATGGAAAATATAACATCAAAAGTGACTCTCCATCAACAGAGAGTAAAGACAGCCCCACAATGTGTTATCTGCCCAAAAAGTACTTACAAATACCTTGAAATATTTGTAAGCTTGAAACATTTAGTATCTGTTACTGTATTCAAAATGAAAGCCTCAAAATAATTTTTAAAAAATAAGACAAAATACTAGATGGGCTGACAAAGTAAGATTTTTATTTATTTTTGATGCCTCAGTACAACCCTGTATTTCAATCTGCACTTTCTGTTCATGTCCCAAAGCATGTAATCTTAAATAAATTTGACAAATGGTGCTTTATTTAATGTGATTAATTTAATTCAGCAACCTTGTTACACATGGAAAATTATGTATGTATGTGTATATATATAAATTTATTCATCTTAGCATTTTTTTATAATAGTGAAAGATTAGAAACCACCTAAGTATTTATCAACAGGGAAGATGAGTTATGGTACACTAACACAATGAAACATTATGCAGACTAAAAAAATGAAAAAACATACAGGTAATGTGCTACTACTTATGGAGGAAAAAAAGGAGGGGGCTGTACGTTATTTGTATATGCTTTGCTGCTGCTGCTGCTGCTGCTAAGTCGTTTCAGTCATGTCCAACTCTGTGCAACCCCATAGATGGCAGCCCACTAGGCTCCCCAGTCCCTGGGATTCGCCAGGCAAGAACACTGGAGTGGGTTGCCATTTCCTTCTCCAATGCATGAAAGTGAAAAGTGAAAGTGAAGTCGCTCAGTCGTGTCTGACTCTTAGCGACTCCATGGACTGCAGCCCACCAAGCTTCTCCATCCATGGGATTGCCTGGAAGTTCATATTATGACAACTACTCCAGGCAATTTCTCAGTCTGAGGATGTGACTAAGTTAACAGTTTAGGAAACAAATACAAGAGCTACCTCCCTTCCTCTCCCCTTCTAACCCTAGAGAGCTGACTCAGAATGTAGCTGCTACGAGGATTTGGACAATAATAATTGAACTATGACTTACATGGGCTTCATGGTACTGTGCAAAGCATTTAACATCAGGTATGGTACACGACAAATAAACATGAAAAGCTTCCAGAGAGTTTAAGTAACAATTACTGTTCCAAATGCAGGTGAGGAGACACTGATCACAACTTCCAAATCCTTTTTCTTCTTTAATTTTTCCCAATTTCAGTGTTTCTTAACTACTGAATACAAACCCTTCAAGTTCAACGAGACAGTATTCAGTTTTAAGTCAATAATAAAATAGGCATCCAAATATCTAAACTTTTAAAAAAGAGCTTCTGAGACCCTCTTTCTACATATTCAGGGAACACAGATGGCTATAATGTAAGAGGGGTTCAGCTTACGACCTACTGCTCACTTGGCTGGCTGTTCAGGGGACCACAGACTGGTGACTTTGACAGTACTAAGGCTTTAAACTGATTTATGTTTAATTATATATTGTTTATTGATATCTATTAAGAATCACTGGCTAACTACAAAAAACATAAGAATTATTGAAACATATCAATAAAAACACAAACATTAAATTCTACAACTTCAACTCAAGATAATTTTTACCAGCTCTTTATATTGCATTATTTGGTCAAGTTTCTTAGACCTTGCAAAATGTCTCCAATATTTCAAAATCCACTGGGGAAGAAAAGGGAAGATATGGAAAATATAACATCAAAAGTGACTCTCCATCAACAGAGAGTAAAGACAGCCCCACAATGTGTTATCTGCCCAAAAAGTACTTACAAATACCTTGAAATATTTGTAAGCTTGAAACATTTAGTATCTGTTACTGTATTCAAAATGAAAGCCTCAAAATAATTTTTAAAAAATAAGACAAAATACTAGATGGGCTGACAAAGTAAGATTTTTATTTATTTTTGATGCCTCAGTACAACCCTGTATTTCAATCTGCACTTTCTGTTCATGTCCCAAAGCATGTAATCTTAAATAAATTTGACAAATGGTGCTTTATTTAATGTGATTAATTTAATTCAGCAACCTTGTTACACATGGAAAATTATGTATGTATGTGTATATATATAAATTTATTCATCTTAGCATTTTTTTATAATAGTGAAAGATTAGAAACCACCTAAGTATTTATCAACAGGGAAGATGACTTATGGTACACTAACACAATGAAACATTATGCAGACTAAAAAAATGAAAAAACATACAGGTAATGTGCTACTACTTATGGAGGAAAAAAAGGAGGGGGCTGTACGTTATTTGTATATGCTTTGCTGCTGCTGCTGCTGCTGCTAAGTCGTTTCAGTCATGTCCAACTCTGTGCAACCCCATAGATGGCAGCCCACTAGGCTCCCCAGTCCCTGGGATTCGCCAGGCAAGAACACTGGAGTGGGTTGCCATTTCCTTCTCCAATGCATGAAAGTGAAAAGTGAAAGTGAAGTCGCTCAGTCGTGTCTGACTCTTAGCGACTCCATGGACTGCAGCCCACCAAGCTTCTCCATCCATGGGATTTTCCAGGCAAGAGTACTGGAGTGGGGTGCCATTGCCTTCTCCGGTATATGCTTTAAGTAACTCTAAAAAAAAAAAAAAAAACAGCTAACAATAGACAGGTTGTGCTGTGAAGGAGACACACTGGAGGAGCGGAGTCAAGGAAAACTTCTCAATGAAGCACTCATTTATTTTTACTCTTTTATTTATTTAGGGCTTCCCTCATAGTTCAGTCAGTAAAGAATCTGCCTGCAGTGCAGGAGACCCAGGTTTGATTCCTGGGTCTCGAAGATCCCATGGAGAAGGAAATGGCAACCCACTCTAGTATTCCTACCTGGAGAATCCCATGGACAGAGGAGTCTGGCAAGCTACTGTCCTTGAGGTCCCAAGAATCAGACATGACAGCAACTAAACCACCACCATTCTTTTATTTATTTATTTATTTTGAAATTTGAGCTATGTGAACGCATAACCTTTTTCCAAGAAAGAAATGTTCAGTAACATTTTTTAAAAAGTAAGCCATTTCTAAGATTACTTTAAAAGAAATAAGCACTTTCAAAAATGTGGTACTCAATAATCACAGTGATAAAACCATTTTGTAAAAGAACTATCACAATCACATCTGTAATCTTAAAACTACTCAGTGCATGCCTGTTTGAATCACATGGACTACAGCAATCTTAAAAAATTAATTTTGTCTCAGATCCTTTCTATGTCCCACCAATGGCTGAAACAGCAGCTACAATGAGTTCCTTCATTTCATTACAATGGGTTTCCTTCAGGGCTACAAGGAACAGGCAGTAGAAACATGAGCTCTTGAAAAATTCTCATTCGAAATGATTAAGCAAAATGTTATGAAAATATTTAATTTCTCTAATCATACTGCATATCACTTGTTAAGTAAAAAAGTCAAAATGTCTCTTCATTTATAATGCTAAATCAAAACATAAACTTTACAACAATACTACTTAATAACAGAATGTTCATTTAAGATCACTTTTATTTTAACCACATTAGCTTGTACTGGCCCAAAATTACTGAATGCTTTGTAAAAATTAATTCATAAGGAGGTTCTTAAGAAACAGGGTCTCAGGTTTAAAAAAAAAAAAAAAAAAAAAAGGTGAGAAACACAGCAAGGTGCGTACACTACCAGTGACCAACGGACACCCAGAGCTGTTGGGGAACAAAAATCACAAATCTGAAATATAACACAAAACGAACAAAAACGTTTGTTTGAAAGGTTGCTTTTTGATTCACTATGCAACTTCAGATGGATATTCCCATTATTCATCTCTCACTGAGTTTATAGCGGACAGTCTTTAACAGCTCTTCCAAAGATTCATCCTTCTTAATTCCTTTCTAGTCCTACTCTTCCAACTCCTGGCAAACACTTCACTTTTCATCTTTTCTAGAAAAAAATTCTAGATAAATGCAATTCTCTCTACCACACTGTGGTGTCCAGCTTTTCAGCTTTTGCCCTTCTCTCCTATCCCACAGGAGATAGGGTAACTTCTTCCTTGACTTACAGCATGTCTCAACCTCCACCAAGATCTTGTTTGTTTCATCGGCCATCCACTTCACATTTCAGGTGCACCCTTTTTTAGGCTCTCTCCTTCACGGCTTCAAAAAAGCAAAAATCTTTGTTTTGTTGAAAAGTATCTTTTGACCCTGCTGACTACTGTCGTATTTCTCTCCTTTTTTTGGTCAAGCTGCCAAAATATGTAATTCACATACACTACCTCTTCCTTTTTCTTTCAGGATGCTTCAGTTTCAAACCCTCTACTATAATAGCCTTATCAAAGATCCCCATTGTGCTGTGCTAAGTCACTTCAGTCCTGTATGACCCTTTGTGACCCTATGGACTGTAGCCTGCCAGGCTACTCTGTCCATGGGATTCTGCAGGCAAGAATACTGGAGTGGGTTGCCATGCCCTCCTCAAAGTTCCCTAATGTTCTCCTAATCATTGAGTCAAAACTGACAGAGACTTTCAAACTTATCTTCTCCATTTAGCTCATTTTATGGATAAGGAAGCTGACACTCATGAGCAATTAATTTGACCCATGTCATACAGTGAATCACTGTGGGCTGGAATCTTGACCATCTTCCATCCAGAAGTATACACATTTCTTGGTTTAAAAAAAATAACTAAAGCAAGATGATCCCTACTCAAGATTACTTATTTCATGTATCTCCAAGAAAAAAAAAAGAAAGAGCAACATTTATAATCTGCAACGAACACCAAAACAAATATAGAAATAGATAGTTCAAAGTTTGTTACAGTTAGCTTTGGAATGTGGCCTTGAACTCAATCAATTCCTAAACATCTAAACCAAAAAATAAAGTTTCACTGTGAAATCTTTTCAGTAAAGTCAACCTTTCTCCTACTTTTCTCTATTCCTCTCTCTGCCACCCATTCGTCTGCAATTCACAGTCTAAATCTGAGTGCTGAAAGATCCTGCATAGAAACTGAAATCAGAGTAGAAGAAAGAGAAAGAGAAGAAAAAAAAATCAGAGTTTCCAGGAGGAGGAAGCTGTGCTGAATGTTAATTGTGCACATCGTCCCCTAACAGACCTCTTTCAGATACTGTTGGTCATTCTAACTAAGTCTCTGAAGTTTTCCTGAATTAGGGCTTAGCCTCCTTTACAAATAAACATGCCCATGAGCCTGAAGAGTATGCATTCCTTAATCTACTTGCAATCTACCTGTGCTCAGTCTCTCAGACTGTAAATTCTACAGGCCAGCCAACAGTGTTAGAGTAAGATGTTTAAAATTCTTCTACCAAAGCTTTCTCTCCATCTAGCACCTTCTTCCATAACACACCCTTTGAAACATCCACAACACCACCAAAATAAAAGCTAACATTAATAATAATTTAGGAGTTTGAACAGAGAACCGATAGGAATTAACAGATAAAAAGATTACTTTGTTTACACTCAGCCTTTCCAGGTTAATTCCATTCCCACAGAACTGGGACTTCATGGACTTTCTTGCTCCACTTCCTACTGTTTTGTCACACTACTTTCAGCTAATCTACAAAGTGAGGAAGGCTAGGTTCTATAAAAGACCTAACATCTACATTAAAATATATAATATCTAGACTGCAAATGAGACAGACAATTTAAAAAGATAATAACTCAAATGAAAAAGACAATTTAAAAAGATAATGTTTTACTGGCTAGGAAGCATAAGACACTATTTTGATATGGTTTTCAATATTAATCTAAAAAAATTCGTCAGAAGAATGAGGAGAGAAGAAGGAGCAAACAAGGGGAAAGAAAAGATGGAGCCATGAGGGATAAAGGGAAAGCAGAGGAAGTTAGGAAGGGAAGAGTCATCTCAGAGGCTGCCCTCAGGGGCTCTGCATGTCCAGTCTCCCTTCCTCAGACTCCAATTTCAGAGCCAGCTGGACTCAGAGCCAGGGGACATCCACGCACAGAGTATATCCAAATACAGGGCTTCCTCTGGCAAAGCGGTATGCATGAGGCCACAGAGATTCACCCGGGATTCCCAGCAGCCCTGATTAAAAGGAATAAGATGATGAACAGAGCAAGAAAGGGATAGGCAAGAAAGATGGGCGCAAACACCAAGATGCTTCTCTTAATACCTCGATACTCAAGAACGGTAGCCAAGAATAGGCCATCTGGTCGCCTTAAGAAAATATAATTTTAAACTCAAGGAATGATACTAGCTAAAAATGAACTAAGAAGTGATTCAACCCAGTCTTCCTACTTAAGAGGTTATTGAGATAAAGGTACTTGGGGAAAAGAAGAATTTGTGAAGCCTATTTCCGGTTTGGAAGAGTAAGCCTCTATAAATTAACCCTCCCACAAATAGCAAACAGAAGTCTGGATAACATATGAGAAAACAACTACCTGAGGGCTCTGGCAAGTGAACAAAAGAAAACGTGTCTGGAAGGGAAGTCTAACCTTGAAAGAAGTGATGGTGTGATGTGATGTGAGTCTCAAGTCTGCAACTTTGCCCTGAAAACAGCCACAGTGGTGGTGGTGGAGCCGAACCGCTGAACTCTCACTTTAAGAAACCCAGCCCTCTTACAGAACCAGGGGAAGAAGTTCAGGGGAACAAGAGCAATCAGACAGTGAGGGGAAACCCTGACAAGGAGAAAGCCAGACAGCGGAACATGAAACTCTCAACAAAAACTGCCCTAGTCTCTGACAGACTTCTGAAGCATACCTGTGTGGGACCCAACCAAAGTTAGTCTAAACGATGAAACGAGCCACCACTCATCATGGCCATAACATGTGGAGGTTAAAAATCCCACTGAAAAATTCACCATCTTTCTGGCAGAAGAAATCACAGCCCAAAGCAACAAAGGAAATCAGAGAGTGAGGGAGAAACCCTGCAGAGGATAGAGGAGGACAGTCCAAAGTTTTGTACAGGTACTGTACAAGTCTGTGGCTGACACCCAAACCACATATGTACACGGCAAAGCTAAGACAGCCTAAAATGAGACCAGTGCCACTGTCATCACCACAGGGATGGCAGAGCTTGCAATCTGAGTCTAACCAACTTAAATATCTGCTTACAATAGAAAAAAAAAATCAATTAACTTCAGAGCAGGATAAGAGAAAAAGTCTCCAAAATGTACCATTCACAATGTCAAAAATATACTCTAAAATTATCCACATATAAAAAGAAAATTTGACCCATTCTCAAAAAAATAACTGACAGATACTAATCTCAAAATGAAGCAAACAAGGATTTTAAATTAGCTTTAATAAGAATGTTCAACAAAAACAATGAAGGTATACTGGTAATGAATGAAAATAAAGGAAATCTTAACATTTTAAGAACAAAATGAAAATTTTAGAACTTGGAAAAAAATCTGAAATTTAAAAACTCAAAAGAAGGAAGAAATGAAGAACCCCAGGGTTAATAGAAGGAAAGAAATCTTAAAAATTAGGGCAGAAATAAATGCAAAAGAAACAAAAGAGACCACAGCAAAAATCAACAAAGCCAAAAGCTGGTTATTTGAGAAGATAACTAAAATTGACAAACCGTTAGCCAGACTCATCAAGAAACAAAGGGAGAAGAATCAAATCAACAAAATTAGAAAATGGAGAGATCACAACAGACAACACAGACATGCAAAGGATCATAAGAGACTACTATCAGCAACTATATGCCAATAAAATGGACAACGTGGAAGAAATGGACAAATTCTTAGAAAAGTACAACTTTCCAAAACTAAACCAGGAAGAAATAGAAAATCTTAACAGACCCATCACAAGCACGGAAATTAAAACTGTAATCAGAAATCTTCCAG
>SJYX01013408.1:0-12184 GCA_006410675.1 Oreotragus oreotragus
CGGGGGAGGAGGGAGGGTGCAGGCACCCACCTGTCCCCATCTGGCCCCCACCGCGGCCAGCCCCCTGTCGCCGGCCGTGGAGTCTGCAGGTCTCTGCGGCTTTGCGGGGAGATGGGGTGGGGGGGCAGTCGTGACGGCCAGGCTGGAGTGCAGCAGCTCCTGGCCCCTCTCCCCTTCTGCAGGGCAGCAGGTCCTCCCACCCAGAACCCCCCACCCCCGGGCTCCAAGGGCCACAGCAGAGTGGGGGAGGGGCGTGCCGTACCCACCCCGTGCCCTGGTCTCTTGCCCCACCGGTGGGCATCCGTCTGCAGCCATGGCCTTCTCTCCCCCAGGTGTGGGGACCTGGGGTCCTGCTGGAGCTCTGCGCTGGAGGGTCTCTCCACATTTGGAGAGTCCGGAAGCCCCGGAGGTCACAGAGCCCAGCCGTCTGGTCGGGGAGAGCTCCGGGGGAGAGGTCCGAAAGCAGCAGTTGGATACCAGGGTCCGCCAGGAGCCTCCGGGCGGCCCGGTGAGTGAGGTGGGCGGTGAGGCCAGGGGGCTGAAGCAGGCCTTAGAGCCCAGGGGCGACCACGGGGCAGCCTGGGCTTGGGTGCCTCCCCTTCCGTGAAATGGGCTACCCAGAGGGTGCTGGAACCCACTAGTGGGAGCACCCGCCTGCCCCTCTCCAGGCCCCCTCCCATCAGGGTGGGGATTCCCTGCCTTCAGAGGACCCAGAAGGCCCAGGGCTCAGTCCAGCCTTGGTCAGCCTTCCACCAGCCCCCTCTCCTGTCCAAAGAAGCGATCCTACACCACATGGAGCTTGGGGAGGGCAGTGAGAGGCAGGAGGAAGCAGCTAAGAGCCAAGTCAGGGGTTAGGGCTCCTGGGTTTCTGCCACAGCCACTCTCAATGGGCTTTTGGAGGGACCAACTTAGTGCTTGCTTCTGCCTCAGTTTCCCCCTGTGCACTGAGAGAACCGCTGTTCTCCTCCCCTTTCTTGCTGTGGGTGGGGCCTTGGGAAAAGGTTCGAGGCCCCAGGCTCACTCACAAATGCCAACTCCACTCACCCACTGTCTCTTTCAGCTGCCAGGCCCCTCCTGCCTCCCTGAGGAAGGTTAGAAATGAAGGAGATTAATTGCAATTAATAATTAATTAATATCATGTGAATAATAATCACCCAGATGGAATATTCATTCAGCACGCCTCGGCTCTCCAGGAGCTCGAAGCTGAAAGTTAGCCAGGCCAATGGGGGTGGCGAGGGCGGGATGGCGAGGCCTGGCAGAAACAGGAGGAGTAGAGAGACTCAGAGGAAGGGTACCACCAAGGTCTGGGAAGTTTTGGCAGCTGGGAGTGGTGGGAGGTGAATCGAGCTGGGCAGAGAGAGGAAGGAGGGAAACGGAGGCTAGCATTATGGACATCTGTCAGACTGGCATCTGGCCCTGCCTAATGTACTTGGTTTAAAGCCCTTAGGGGGGGTGGAGGGGGCCGTGGGGTNAGAGGAAGGAGGGAAACGGAGGCTAGCATTATGGACATCTGTCAGACTGGCATCTGGCCCTGCCTAATGTACTTGGTTTAAAGCCCTTAGGGGGGGTGGAGGGGGCCGTGGGGTGCAGGGGGAGCTAGTCGGGAAATGGAATGGAGCAGGAAGGCAGCATGCATAATAGATGGACCATCACTCAGGGCAGTGCCTGAGAGAGCAGGGGAGGGGGTGTTTAATGGTCCTGAGCAGGGAGGCCTGGGAGAGGGGCAGAGGAAAGGGGGAGAGGAAGGTGGGCTAGAAGGGAGGGTAAGGGGATGGAGGCTGCCCAGGCTCCCTGGCAGGTGGTAGATGGGCAGTAGGGATGGTCCCAGGGCCAGGGATGGGGTCATCCTGGCTGGGTTTTGTCCTCAGTCCGACTTTCTCCCCTGGTGCCTCCCTGCCTGTGAACCATGGCTGGGAGCTGACTTCTGTTGCAGGCTTCTGGGTCTCCTGATTGGTATCCTAGGGGATGTCCAGATTGTAGGAGGGGCTGTCACCACAGTGGGGTCAGAGGACAGGGATGAGGGAAAGCTGGGGGGCCAGGGAGGAGTGAAAAGCGGGTGCTCCTTCAGCTTCGTCCTTCCTGAAGAGAAAGTCCCAGGCAGGATTCTGAGGCGTGGTGTTGCCTGTGATGGACGGGCGATCAGGATGGGTGCGACTAGACTGGATGGGATACACAGAGGATGGGGGAATCTCTTTGGGTGTTGGTTGCTCTGCTGGGTGAATGGCTGGCATGTGTGCGTGACCAAGTCTGAATAAGCCAACAGGGTGTCTGGAGGGCAGGAGTGGAGTGTTCTGTGGCTCTGTGGGTCGCAGGCACCTCCAGTGGAGACCTCTCTCCCTTCCCTTGGACCCCACCTCAACCTCCCCAGGAGACTGACTCATTGTCTTGCCTTGTGTGTACTTGTTTCCCCCGAGGTGGGCTTCTCACAGCTCTGTAAGGTAGGCAGGTAACTTTTGATTACCCATTTTGCAGATGCGCAAACTGGGGTTTAGAGATGTTAAGTAACTTGCCCAAAGTCAATGAGATCTTTAAATGTATCTATATATCAATATATCTATGTATCAATGTATTGATTTATCGATACATTGATACATAGGTCTGGCTACACCAGGTCTGGCTGCAGCATGCGGACTCTTAGAGCCGGCATGTGGGATCCAGTTCCCTGACCAGGGATCGAACCCAGAGCTTTAGGAGCACAGAGTCTTGGCCACTGGACACCAGGGAAGTCCCAGTCAATAAGACCTTTATCAGTGGAGTGATTTTCTCCAAGACCAGGGCTCTTCCCATGGTGCCGTTCTGCACTCTCTAGATTTAGGCACAGGCGGCACTTTCCAACCCCACCCAGCACAAGGTGGAGGAGGACCAAGGGAGACAAGATGAGATGTCTGGAATATTCCCTCTTCACCGGAATGCCTCCCACTCCTGCTGGGCATTTCTCCCTGGAGCACTTTTGGCCTCAGAACCTCAGGGGCTCTTGGTGGAGCCTGCGCAGCCCTGAGCCCAGTGTCCCAAAGGAAGTGCCCCCAACCCCCGCCACTGTGTGGTTTTTTCCAAAGTGCTTGCACCCGTTTGGGACTTCAAGACAAGCAAGTTGTTGGGGCAGCAGCAAGATCTCCATCTGCTATGGGTCACATGGCGAGTTGGGGGACACATGCTGGCTGGCAGGGTGGAATGGGGGATCCGGGGTGCTCACCTGCTCCAGCCTTGGGCTGGCCACCGCACCTTTCTAAGCCCTAGCTTCTGGATCCCTCAAATCAAGATGATGAGAACATTCATCTCAGACCCACCCGCTGCCAGGAGGTGGTGATGGGGAAAGACTCCTGACTTTTGTGAGCGGGAACCAGGGAAAGGGAAGCTGGCCAGGAAGGAATTAGAAGCAGGGGAAATTAAAGCATAAATTTACTCGGCCCTTGGTGGGACAGTCACTGTTCTGCCTTTGTGTCTTATTAATTTATCACATCCTCAACCCAGTTCCAGGAGGTAAGGATATTATTATTCCCATTTCACAGATGAGGAAGCAGGCACAGAGAGGTGAAATACTCCAGGTCACACAGCACTTAAGTAGCATGGTCCAGATTGATTTTCAGGGCAGCCCTCTTAGCCAGTGCATGCTGGCCTCTCGCTCAGGGGTACAGCAAAGAGGGGGCCAGGGGTCTCTGCCCTCTTCGCCACAGCTCTCTTCAACACCTCACTTCTGTCCAGTTTGCAAGCAGGCTGGGCCTAGGGCCAAGAGGTGGGGCAGCTTCTGGAAGTGCAGAGACTTGTGATCAGTGGGAGGCTGCAGCTGGGAGTGAGGTGGAAGAGTGAGCTGGGCCACAGTGTACAGTCGAGCTGGCTGTTCACTGCACAGGGGTACCTGGGTCAGTGGGCTGAATGAATTGGAAGCTATATGTATTCTGAAGAGATCAAGCTGCTATGTGGGCTGTGCCTCCCCCTGGAAAAACCCAGCCTCCTTCAGAACAAAACAGAGGGCAGGATGTGAGTTAGTGAACAGAGGGGTGAAGGGTCCCAGGGCCGTGAGTCAGCTGGAGGAGGGGACCTCAGTCACTGGGTTGCGCTCCTGTGAGGGCTGTCCCGACCATCAGTTGCCACCTGGAAGCCCTCAACCAAGGGTGTGCGCTGCAGTGTCCACGCTGTCTTGCTGCAGAGGGTTGGGGGGCAATTAGGCAAGCCTTAGTTCCCCTGCCCTTGCAAGATGGCAGTCACGGGCAGTGAGCCACAGAGCTGTGCCTGGAGCCCTAGCACCCGCCCTGGGCCAAGGCTGTGCTATGGTTTCTGCGGCCAAGGTCACAGCTCTGCCCTGGGTTCAGAGGCAGGAGGGGGTTCCTGGAGGAGGCTGGTGGCTGGAAGCCAGGGCTAGGATCTGCGCTGAGTCCAGCTTGCTCCAGGGAGGGCCATGAACCAGCCCTGCCTTGAGGCTGGGCAGAGAGAATACATTTAGGAAGCTCAGTTTCCCTTTGAAAGGCTACACCTGTGGCTTGAGGCAGGACAGCTTCCGTGGGTCCTGGCTCCCCTGCTTCTGACTGAATGACCTGGGCAAGCCTTCTGAACCCTACCTTCCCCACCCATGAGATGGGGGTAACAGTGGTCCCTGCTTTGCCAGACTGCTGGGAGGATTAGAGGAGATGATGGGCGTCAGGTGTCCTGCCTGGGATCCAGCAAGAGCAGATGTTCCACATCTGTCAGGCCTGCCCTCCCTCCTGGGTCAGGTGTGGCAGGAGCGCTGGGTGCCAGAAACAGGAGCTAGGGCGTTTAGGGTTACCTGGCAGTCTCCGGGCAGGTTTGCAGGGTGTTGGGGGGGGGCAACATGGCAGGTGTCTTGAGTCCTCCCCAGCCAGACTAGCCTGTGGACTTGGCCTCACCTAAGCACCCCTCTTAATTGCCTAGAGGGACCCAGCTGCCCAGACTCTGTCCCCAGAGAGACTAATGACCCTGTAAGGAAGTGACTCTGTCTTCAAGCATTTAGATCAAATTCCATTATCAGAAATTGTCCCAACTGTGCTTACTTCCTGGGATTCCCATGGTCCTGCTGAAAAGTGGAGCCTCATTGCATCTAGAGGGACCAGGGCAGGGACCGGTGAGGGGGATTTCTCCCAGGTCGGGGCTCCTGCCTCTCTGGCTCTTCCCCATCTGCCACCACCAGCCCACATGGTTTATCCAATTCCTCAAAGCTCAGTTCCGCTGGAACATTTACACTTCTTTCTTCATTTATTATTACTAACCCTTGTGAGGGGGCTCAGACGGTAAAGAATCCACCTGTAATGTGGGAGACCTGGGTTCTGTCCCTGGATTGGGAAGATCCTCTGGAGAAGGGAACAGCTACCTACTCCAGTATTCTTGCCTGGAGAATCCCATGGACAGAGGAGCCCAGAGGGCTGCGGTCCATGGAGTCGCAAAGACTCGGGACATGACTGAGCGACTCAGCACAACCTTTGTGAGAATAACATGTTAAAGAGGGCTTTCCTTCAGTCCTCATGACAACATCATTTTACCAGTCGGGAGACTGAGGCTCAGAGAGGGTAAGCACCTCACTTATTCTTTCTGATGCCTTTCCTACAACATAAGTGTAGGGGCTCCTGGGCAGGAAAAAGGGCGGGTGCAGCTGGAGCCCCAGGGGCCTACACGCCACCCCTGTGAAAAGTTGAATCAGTGACCAAAGAAATCAGTGCGCCCAAGGGTCCAGGAATAGAGGGGAGCCAGGGCCCTGTCAGGAAGATCCGCTGGGGAAGGGACAGGCTACCCACTCCAGTATTCTGGCCTGGGGTCACAAAGAGTCAGACACGACTGGGCCACTTTCACTTCACCTTAGAGCCCTGTCAGGTGGGTGGAGGCTTGTGGTCACAGACGAGGGTGAGGAAGAGAAGGTCCTGGAAGAGATGGAGGTTCAGAGGGAAGGGTTCAGGTTGCTGTGCGAGGAGTAGTGCCTGGATGTTCGAATTTTGGGGCATTTGGGAACCACAAAGGCCTTTAACCTCCTCCTCCCCAAGACTCTCCAAGACTCCTCCCCAAGACTCTACACCTCCCCGTAGGTGTAGCAAGGAGCCCTGGCACCTGTATTATCATTCTAGAACTCCAGCAGGGTCTTTACCTCCTGACCTCTGCATCCTATCTGGTGGTGGGCAAGCAGGTGCCTGGAGAGTGGACCAGCTGGAGACAGGGGAACCTCGGGGTGGGCAAGGTCACCGCAGCCAGGTGGTCACAGCGCCCGTGAGTGACAGGAACGCCAGCCTGAGAGTGAGCCTTGACCCAGTGCCTCCCCAGTGTGGCCCTGGGCCAGTCACCTCCAAGTATCCCTCCCTGGCACTTATAAAATGAGCACCAGACGGCCTGGGCGGGTTGAGATCAAATGAGCCTGAGCACGAGGGAGCCAGTGGCCGGGGAGCAAGAGGCAAGCTCAGGGCACGGGGCGGAGGCCCGGCCAGCTGTCACCAGCAGCTGGGTGCAGGGGAGGACGGCAGTCAGGGACACTAGGGGCTCCCAAGGGAGGGACTGAGGGGTCACAGGAGAGGTCAGGGCCGGGCCGGGCTGGGGCAGAAGCCCAGCCACGCTAGGAGCAATTGGGTTAATAGAACATGAGCTGAAATCTTAACTGGGGGTGGGAGGGCGATTAGGACTCTGGTGCCAGCAGAAGCCCCCTTCCAGCCACCTGGGGTACAGAGGTCCTGGGGACTGAGGTGGGTTTGCCTGATCTTTCCCTTCCTGCAAACAAGGGTTGTCCCCATCATGTCCCCCACATCGGGCCAGGTCAGGCAGACCTGCACAGCTATGCACTTTCCCTCCCCTTTCTCCTGGGCCTGCCTCCCAGCCCCCACAGCAGCCCCTGCACTGCCCCAGGTCCCCTCCTGGCCTGAGCCCCGTGTCCTGCTGGGACACAGACACAAGCTGCTGGGGAGGCGCCCAGTCCCGTTAGGCCCTGCCAGGTAGGGAGGGGGCCAAGGCCTCGGCAGGCTGCAGAAGGGCTGGGGACAGAGAGGGGGTGTCTGCTCCCCCACTGATCTGGCTTTCTCCACAGGAGGTGGTCAGCTTGGTCCTCACAGAGAGTGGGGAGCCTGGTGGGTTAGCTCACCGACTTCCTTAGTAGGGGAGATTCTGCAAGCACCAGGGTCGCCCCTTCCAGAATCCTCTGAGCCCAGACACCCTCTGCTACACAAGCCAACCTTCACAGGCTTGGATCTAGGCTCCTTTTACCATTTCAGGGGAAAAAGTCTGAACTCAGAGAAGTTGCTGGATTATCCCTGAGGCCACCAGCTTCCGAGAGTGGAATCAAGGCAAGGGGCCTGGACAGGTTGCTCACCTGGGTGGCCAGCATAGGAGCAGGAACAAAGGCTTGTCCCTGGGCCAGAATGAACGAGTAGAAACAGACCTAAGGGCAGGAGAGAAAAGAGGTGGTCCAGACAGGGATGGGTGGGGAAGACAGAGAGAGTGTAAGTCCCCCAAGGGGAGAGGGAAGGCAGGGATGGGCCAGACCAAGGAGGTAGGGTACTGGGGACAGAGCTGGTCGGGGCCCAGCGGCAGGGGGAAAGCAGAGATGATCCAGGCCAAGGTGGGGAGGAGGAAGCAGTGGCTCCTTGTCCTTGACTTTCTATTTCAAGTCTAATCGATGCTCTAGGGGCTCAGGATGAGGCTTGGAGCTTCAGTCAACCTGGGATGGGGTGAGTCCGTGTCCTTGGGACTCAGAGGGCTGCCAACCCAGGCTCTGGCCCTTCTGCACTCTCACCCTGATTCCCAGGGCCTCTCATGGACACTGGGCCACTTCCACCTTACCTCACCTTCCCAGTAAAAAGGCCCCAGAAGCTGATTCCTGAGGCCTGAGTCCCGAGTCCCAGCTCTGCCACTCTTAGTCTTATCACCAGGGGCAAGTCAGTTAGCCTCTCTGTGCCTCAGTTTCCCCATATGTCAGATGAGGATAACAGTAGGGTCTATTCCATTGGGTTGTTTGTTGAGAAGATTGAATATGATGATACTTAAAGTAGTTTAGGCTTCCCAGGTGGTGAAGGGGTAAAGAATCCATCTGCCAATCCAGGAGATGCAGGGGGCACAGGTTTGATCCCTGGGTTGGGGAGATCTCTTGGAGGAGGAAATGACAACCTACTCCAGTGTTCTTGCCTGGAAAATTCCATGAGCAGGAGACTGGCGGGCTATGGTTGATGGGGCTGTAAAGAGTTGGACATGACTTAACGAGTGAGCACGCACACACGTGAAGTATTTAGAACAGCGCCTGGCACTGCTCTAGGGCTCACGAAGAGCAGAACTCCAGGCAGTTGGCCAGGAAGCCGCCTCGCTTTTGTGACATTGGGGTTCCCCTCCTTCTTGTAACCTACTCCCCCCACAAAAAGACAGCCAACAAACTTCCTCACATCTGTACAGCTTGGTGGTGGGCCCCTCATCTGGGGGTCTGGATTTGAGCCATTTTGAATGGACGGGCGTGAGAAGCCTCCAGCCTCGTGTAGGCCCTTCTCCTGCTTCCAGATTTCTTGTAAGACCTAAGGCTTGCGGTGGGCATGGGAGCTGAGAAGGCCAACTCCCACTCAGCCCAGACTCTCCTGCCCCTTCTTATCTCAGGGTCGCTTTCCTTCCAGGCTCACTAGCTTCAGCTCTGGAGCACCACACCCCCCGCCCTTGCCCCCACAGTAGCTGGGCACCCAGGCCTGGGAGGGCAGCCATCTTGCTCAGGCCTGGTACGTTGCCATGACAACCTGGAGCCGCCCAGCCCCACTGCAAAGGCCCCTCTGAAAAATTTATCGGGAAAACTTCCGTGTTTAAAAATTAACCATGGGATTGAAATATTAAAGATGAGCTGCTTTGGGCGAGGCAGAGGGCAATGGACTTGAGGGTAGAGGAGCCAAGTTCTTTCCTCCTGACAGACTGGTATTTGCCCATCACCCTAGCTTCCAGGGGCCCTTCGATCAATTCTAACCCTGTCTGGAGCGTACAAGGCCTCCTCCATAAATTGATGGCTGCCCTCCCAGGCCAATATAGCGAGGGGGACATAAGGAGGAAGTGAGGGACCTGCTTCAGTGGGGCCTGGGGGTCACACTGCACCCCATCTCCTGTTTGCCTCTTTCCCATGATACTTCTAGGGAATACTTTAGTCCATGTGGGGTGGCCCTGCCAACAGCAGGGAGGGTCTGGTGTGAGGCAGTGGGCAGGCTGAGCTGCCTTGGTCCTTTCCTGCTGCTCCTATAGACTGGCCCCAGGGAGGCACCTACACCAGAGAGCATGGGCTGGCACCCAGAGAGCAGGGAGGTCAGTGCCTCAGGATGCCCACACCTGCCCCTCCACCTCAGGAAAGGACAGGGTCTTGGAGGAAGATGAGCTTGGAGGAAAGCATCTTCCCTCCAAATCAGTGGTCCCCACAGCTGCCGGGGCTGGGCCATCCCCTCCCCAGGGCTGCTACCTGTACCCGGGTTTCCCTGGCCCCCCAGTTCCCACCTCCAGGCCTCCCCAGGTCGACTCCCCTTCTGCCTTCCCTCCTTTCCCCCAGCCTGTCCATCTGGCCCAGGTGAGCTTCGTCATCCCAGCCTTCAACTCCAACTTCACTCTGGATCTGGAGTTGAACCAGTGAGTGTGGCCTGGAGTCCAGGGGCTGAGCACTCCACGGGTGGGCAAGGCATGGCCTGGGTTTGTCTGGCTGTGGGGGCTGGGGGCTGGGCTGGGGCAGGGGCCCTGGATCTGAGCGGGGTTGGGTCCCAAGCAGGACCCAGCCCCACCTTGACCCCCTTCTTCCTCCTGCCCACTCTGTCTGTTCCAGTCACCTTCTCTCTTCACAATACGTGGAACGCCACTTCAGCCGGGAGGGGCCGACCCAGCACAGCACTGTGAGTGCCTTTGGAAGGGGCCGGGGAGGTGGAGTGACGGGGAAGGTGGTCGGTGGAGGTGGGCTTGGGGGTATACTCTGCACTGGGGATTGGCCTGGCCCCTCCAGGATCAGAGTCCGGGCGGCCTGTCAGACAGTGTGGAGCTCTGAGCTCCCCTTGCCCAACTCCAGGGGACAGACTCCCAGCCAGCCTGTCTGCCAGCCTGGAGACATTGCAAGACCCCCCAGTGCTCCATGGCCAGAATCTTGTTCAGCACCAAGGCCCCAGGAATTCCTGGCNCCTTGCCCAACTCCAGGGGACAGACTCCCAGCCAGCCTGTCTGCCAGCCTGGAGACATTGCAAGACCCCCCAGTGCTCCATGGCCAGAATCTTGTTCAGCACCAAGGCCCCAGGAATTCCTGGCTCCCTGGGACCCCAGGGCCCCAGGTCCAAAGGCCCAGGGGTGTGAGCAAAGATGAATGAGTGTCTATAAATAGCCTCGGCCCTTCCCCTCCAGCTTGTTCAGTAACTGGAGCACAAGTAATTCTGCAGGAAGCAGAGGCGAGGGGGTGTTAATCCCCTCTGACCCGCGAGCCGGGCCGGGAGGACATGCGCTGCTCAGTTCCTCAGCCACAGACCACGTGACCAGTGGTTGTCCACAGAGGCTGAGGCATCTGTGAACATACTATGTGTGAAATAGTGTGTGTGTGTCGGGGGTGAGCCCATAGCTCTCATCTGATTAAGCAAGCTGATCCATGGTAAGCGCTTAGAACACTGCCTGGCACACAGTAGGTGCTATGTGAATGTCATTCAGTCTTCTCAAAGAAGTCTGTGACCCCTGTACCAGCCCCAGGTCATGGTGAAGAGGCACTGATGTGCTCCAGGGTCCTCATGTTGTAGATGAGGTAAGGGAGGCCCAGAGAGGGCTAGGAACTTGCCCCAGGTGAAACAGCCAATTAGGAGCACAGCCAGAGCAGAGCTGGGCTCCAGGGTCCCCAGATTTCCAGCCACCTGCACACCCCACAGGGCAGCTTCAGTAGCCCTCACGCATCCTCCTGCCTTCATGCTGGGAAGAGGGCACATCCATCACTCTCTCTGCTCCTCTAGGGTGCTGGAGACCACTGCTACTACCAGGGGAAACTCCGAGGGAACCCTCACTCCTTTGCTGCCCTCTCCACCTGCCAGGGGCTGCAGTGAGTGTGGGGAGGGCCTGGGTGGTGGGAGGAGCCTCCAGGCCTGGGGACGGTAGGGACGGTGGGGAACTGCGTTTCTCTCCTGCAGTGGGGTCTTCTCTGACGGGAACTTCACCTACATCGTGGAGCCCCGAGAGATGGCCGGGCCTCGGGAAAACGCCCAGGTGAGCCCCTCCCCGCTCATCATCCCAGTGGCTGTGGCTACCTCCTCCCCCCCACCCCCCTCCACCTTGGTAACCTCAGCCTCACTGCCCTCTGCAGCCACCCCAGCTCTGGTTCCCTCCTCCTATGCCCCCCAGCTCCAATGTCCCCTCTGTCCTCCAAGTAACCTCCCACCAGGCTCCAGTGTCCTTTGCCCCTATCTCTCAGGGCACCCCCAGGTCTTGACCCCGGAATCTGAGCATCTGGGAGACCAGATCTGACATGGGAGCTCTGGCCAGTGCTGGGTCACCCTGGGGTGGGGTGGGGGAAGGGCTGGAGATGTCCCCCCATAATGGGGCTCAGAGCAGACCTGGCCAGCCCCCCCAAGAACTCATTTCCCCTCATTGCAGGGACCCCTTCCCCACCTCATTTACCGGACCCCTCTCCTCCCAGCCCCCCTCGGATGCAGGGAGCCAGGTAAGGGAGGGAAAGCGGGGCTAGGGAGGGGGCCAGCTGTGCCCCCCTCACCGGCACCCTCCCCCCAGGCTGCCTGTTTGCTGCCCCGGACCATCCTGCTCCTCCAAACAGGCCGAGGCTGAGAAGGAAAAGGCAGGTACGGGGGCCCGTACAGACCTCCCACTGCAGAGACCTCGGGCAGTGGTCCAGACAGGACACCCCCGTCTGTAGCTGGGGTAAAGGAGGGCTCTGACTGATGTGGTTGGAGGTCAGAGAACATCCCTGGGAGGAAGCCCCCCACCCCACTCCCTACGGCTGATGTCTACACACATCCCCGCCCTGGGCAAACCGAGGCTGCCTGCCTCATACCAAGGCTGGATGGGGCCCCCGCCAGTGGGGAGCTGGTACTGTTCCTGGCTGGAGCCCAGCCCCTCTCGAGCCTGTCTGTGGCTTGATCAGACGTGGAGGGAACTGATTCCAAGTGCCCACCCATGCCCTAGGTCCGCCGGGGCCACCCTACAGTGCACAGTGAGACCAAGTATGTGGAGCTGATTGTGATCAATGACCACCAGCTGGTACGTTCCCAGGCAGGGCGGG
>SJYX01013408.1:14814-83479 GCA_006410675.1 Oreotragus oreotragus
GGGCGCGAGGGAGGGTCTGGGTGGGGAGGGTCAGGGCTCGCGTTCTCTCTGTGTCCCTCAGGAGTGCAGCCGCGCGGGAGGGAACTGTTGCAAGAAATGCACTCTGACTCACGACGCCATGTGTAGCGACGGTCTCTGCTGTCGCCGCTGCAAGGTGAGCGGTACCCGCCGCAGGGGCGGGAAGGCGGCGGGACCCGGAGGTACTGGGCAGAGTACACGTAGAGGGTGGGGCTTAGGGGAGGTGGGGCCGTGGGGGCGGCGGGGCTTAACGCGAAGAGAGCGCCAATGGGAAAGGAGAGGGGCGGAGTGTGCGGCACCCTACGTACTATTGAAGGCGGGGCTACGGGGAGTGGGACGGAGCACCAGATGATAAGCGGTGGGGTGGGCGGAACCGTGAGCGGACCTGGGGACGGTGCGAACGGGCAGGAAGAGGTCCGGGGCGGAGCCAAGGAGAGGGTGGGGCCGAGGAGGTGGGAAGACGCGGAAGTGCGCCGTTCTCGCTTGAACCCCGCAATGCATGCCTTCTCTAGTACGAGCCGCGGGGTGTGTCCTGTCGAGAGGCTGTGAACGAGTGCGACATCGCGGAGACCTGCACCGGGGACTCGAGCCAGGTCCGCCCGTCCCGGCTGCCCTGCGGACCCCCGAGCGAGGCGGCCACTATCTCTCTCCCCACCCCTCCTTTCGGCTGCTGGCATCGCCACCGCTGATCAGGCTGTTTCTCATCTGAGATAGGAGTTTTTCATGCCTCCTGGCTTTGCTCTTCCAATCATTCGACCAGTATTTATAGTCTGGCTAGGTGCCTGGTGTGTACTAGGGATAACAGTGGTTAATAATATTATTTAATGTCTAAATCCTTTACATGCCAGTCATCGAGTACTCCCAGTCCTGTGAAGTAGGTGCAGAAAACTGATGGAGACTGGAGAGGCTTTGGGACCGGCTAAGCCATGCGATCTGAGTTCTCTGCTCTTGTCTTTGACATGGAGGGACCCTGGGGCCAGAGCCCCCATCTGGCAGGCCTTTATTCTTCCCTGGAGCCGAACTTAGCTCCCAATCCTGGGGCAGGTCTGTTCAGTCCAGTAACTCTCTCCACAGTGTCCACCCAACCTGCACAAGCTGGACGGTTACTACTGTGATCACGAACAGGTATGAAGGGACGGAGGCTCCGCCTCGTCTGGGCCTCTGGCTCAGTCCAGTGTCCTGTCTTGTCCTCAGCGTCTCTGTCCCTTGTCTCCTGATTGTCCCTCAGGGCCGCTGCTATGGAGGTCGCTGCAAAACCCGGGACCGGCAGTGCCAGGCCCTTTGGGGCCACGGTGAGTCTTTGGTTGGAGATGGGAGAAGGTATCTGGAAGACTGGAATTGAGAGGCTGGAGAGGGGGCAGGCTCTGGCTGAAAACCGCTCCAAAAGATATGCAGCTCCCCAGGATCTCAGTGACTCAGCTGGACTTGGAGTCAGGCCATTGTTGGAGAAGCAGGCCTGAGGTCCCAGGTGGGTTCTGGAGTGGGCAGGGTGATGCTGGCCTCTTCTCCCTACAGCGGCTGCTGATCGCTTCTGCTATGAGAAGCTGAATGTGGAGGGGACAGAACGTGGCAACTGTGGGCGCAAGGGGTCAGGCTGGGTCCAATGCAATAAACAGTGAGTTGTCAAAGCGTCTGGTTGGGCCATCCCAGTTTGGGGGCTGGGGCTCTGGGGCTGGGCAGGGTTTTTTTCAGAGATGGGACAGGCTGATGAGTCCTAATGGGAGACTCTGAAAAATCGGGGGATGGGGAGAGGGCAGACAAGAGGTCGGTAGTTGGGTCTGAGTCAGACTTGGGTCCCACTGTCTCCACACGAACAGGGATGTGCTGTGTGGCTTCCTCCTCTGTGTCAACATCTCTGGAGCTCCTCGGCTGGGGGATCTAGGGGGAGACATCAGCAGCGTCACTTTCTACCACCAGGGCAAGGAGCTGGACTGCAGGTGTGGCTGGGACCATGGCCGGGGAAGGGGAGGTTGCAGCTGTGTGGGGGGTGGAGGGCAAGGGCAGAGGCTGGCTGTGCCGTCTCCCCAGGGGCGGTCATGTGCAGCTGGCTGATGGCTCAGACCTGAGCTACGTGGAGGACGGCACAGCCTGCGGGCCCAACATGTTGTGCCTGGACCATCGCTGCCTGCCAGCCTCTGCCTTCAACTTCAGCACCTGCCCGGGCAGTGGCGAGCGCCGGATCTGCTCCCGCCACGGGGTGGGTATCCGGAGGCCAGGGATCGCGGGAGGGGCTTATAAGAGAGGGCGGGGCCTGCTTACCTGTACCCGCCCCGCCCCACCGCTAGGTCTGCAGCAACGAAGGGAAGTGCATCTGCCAGCCAGACTGGACGGGCAAAGACTGCAGTGTCCACAACCCCCTGCCCACGCCTCCGCCCACGGGGGAGACAGACAGATATAAGGGTGAGGCTGGAACTGGCCAGGGTGGGGCTCTGTCTTTCCCGTTCTCCATGCCTGCCCCCGCCAACCCCACCCTGCTCTCCTTCCCAGGTCCCAGCGGCACCAACATCATCATTGGCTCCATTGCCGGGGCTGTTCTGGTTGCAGCCATCGTCCTGGGCGGCACGGGCTGGGGATTTAAGTAAGACACGAATACGCCCCCTACACACCCTGCATCCCCCAGGGTTATCAGAACCCCAGGCCGAGGTTGGAGCTGAGGGGGCCTCCCTGAGAGGTTAGCTAAACCAGAGCTCACACATCGCAAGCCAAGCCAGCCCACAGGGTCCTGTTTTTACATTTTAAAAAATCAGTTACTCAGACTTTTAAAACCCAGGGATTTTATGTTAAGAATCCAGATTTCCAGCTTCTCTTGAAAAATGAGAAGATTGGGTCCCCCTGTTCTTCAGTGCCTCCCAGGTTGGCCACAGAGCGGAGCTGAGCAGGGGCTGCCTGAGTCCCCAGTCCCCAGGCCCTAATGGCTGTTCTGTGGCACCCATATTGGAGGCCCTCAAGCTGGTGTAACCCCTCACTGTATAGACGACGAACGGAGGCCCAGGGTCAGGGGGGCAGTTAGTTGCAGTCAGGACTCAAATGCAGGACTCCACTTCGGTAGGTTTTCCCGGACCTGCCCTTCTTTTGTTTCCTCTGAACCTGAGACAAACATCCCTGGGCTTGTCATTAGCGTCTAGGGACAAAGGAATGTCTAGCATCTCTGGGGCAAGGTGTCTCCTGGGAGCCGGAGGCCCCTCCCTGGGAGAAAGGGAGGGTCACAGAAGGCTTCTTTTCTTTTCTCTGCCTCGCCTGGCTTTGGCTCCTGAAGAAACATCCGCCGAGGAAGGTACGACCCGACCCAGCAGGGGGCAGTGTGACGCCGGCCACGTTCTCCCTCCCGCTGTCCTTGTCTCCATCTCATTCGTCACCTCGCATTCTGTTGATGGGGAGCTGGGGCCGGTTCCCCCACCCTTGCGGTCACGGCTGTCACTCCCGGGGTGGGAGAACCCCGCTCCAGGAAGAGAGTCCTCAACGTGCCCTGTGCCCCCTTCTCCAGCCCACTCACCCCCTCAGGCCTTGGTCTTTTAACTCCTGCCCTTCCAATGGTCAGCCCACCTCTGGCCCCGTGGACCTGGAGCTGTGCGCGCCCCCCCCCCTCCTCCTCCTCAGGGAAGGGAGCCTACCTCTGCGTCCCATCCGTTTTGTCGTTCATGTCGTCACTGTCTGACCTCCCGCCAGACCCCCTCCCTGGCCGGCCTGTGACCCGCTGCCTCCAGGGCCCAGCACTGACCTCCCGGGGCCGGCTGAGGTGGGGGTGCTCTCCCTCTGGGCCCTGCCTCAAATCCTCCCCTGATGCCCCCTCTCCATTCCAGGTCCGGAGGGGCCTAAGTGCCAGCCCCCCCTCCCTCCGAGTCTGGCGCCCACCATCTCCGCCCAGAACCAGGAGGCTGCCCCCGCCCAGCCACGGAGGGAGGCACCATGCAAATATCTTCCGGGCCCAGCCCTTCAACTCCTGGCCCCACAGGGGCTTGGGGCCGGGTTGTAGCCCTGCCCTCACACCACCAGGGTGGACTAGGCCTGGAGGGCATTTCCCTCATGGTCCCCCACCCCACCTCATGCGGCTTTGGCCTTGCAAGCCAACTCTCCTCCTGTGAATGTAGCCTCCATCATCACAGATTGCCACAGCTCAAGTTGGGCGGGGGGAGGGCACGCAGCCAGCGATGGGCGTGGCCTGGGATGGCCCCGCCTCAAAACCAGGCAGCTGGGACCTCAAAACCAGGCAGCTGGGACCTGGGAGGGTCTAACCTCCCTGGGACCTAGGGGGAGGGAGCTGACATCAACCTTTTATTTTTTTTCCTTTTTTTTTTTTTAAACTGAATCTCAACTGATGAATGTAACTTTGGGGGTGCTTGGGCCAGGCAGCTGTGGGAATACTTCGACATTTGCAGGAGGGACTGAAGGAGCTGAGGCCTGGCCATCCCTCTGGCCCTCCCCGAAGGGGTGTGACTCTGGCCGTCCCCACAGGGGTGGTCACACCTGGCATCTTCTCACTGAACGTGGAAGTCCCCAAGCCAGGCAGGGGCCTGGCAACCCTGCGCACCCTCTCAGCCCAGCCCTGCTGAGCTTGGAGACAAGTCCGAGTGCTGAATCAAACCAAAGCTGCCTGTTCCGTGCCCGAGGCTTAGGTTATGGGTACGGCGACCACACGTCCCAGATTGTCTTCAATTCCAAAACAGTCGTCTTGCTGTCCCTGCCAGGACACATGTATTTGGGAGGAGGGTAGGGTCCTAGAATATACAGTCCCTGAAATAACCTGGCACCTTACCCCTTTCAAGAAGGGTGATGCTGGGGCTGACTCAGGGTTTAGTTGTCCCTTGGCATGGTCTGGAGGTCCCAGGCCATCTGCTGAGGGAGCACTCTCCCAAGGAGGGAAAGCCAGGGGTGGCCCAGTGCCTGGAGGGTTAGGGGCTCTGCCGGTGATGTGCGGGAGGAAGTAGGAAAAGGCAAGTCTTAACGTTTGATCCTCAGCTTCCAGAAATGTCCTTAAGGCCCTGTCAAGCCCATTCTGCTCCTTACCCCCATTCCAGGGCCGAGTAGTAAGTTTACAGTCATTTTCCCCATTAGTCCTCCGATCTGATCCCAACTGCAGCCGAACCTGAGGCTGAGGCTGGGCAGAATTCCTCAGTCCCCCCACAGATAGTCCTGCCCATGGCCCTTCCTCATGACCTTCACTTGGGACATAGGAGCTCTGGCTCCTTGACTGCTAAAAACCAGCCGGCAGGGGCAAGCTGGGGATCAAGCTACCTTCTGGATAAAAGCCACAAATGAATGGAGCTCCTCTGCCCAGGGATACCCCCAAGCCTCCCCAGGGATTTCTGAACACCCCCAGGGTCTTTGAGCTGCCTGTCTTAGTTCCTCTGGGGCATCTGTGAGGAGAAATCATGGAAGAAATGGCTCCCAGTTTATCTGTACCACCCCTCAGGGCAAACTGGGCACTGGGGCCCACTGACACCCTTTAAGGTGGCTGGATGCAGCTGCAGTGGGGTCCTGGATACTGAGCTCCAGCTGGCACTGCCCAAGCAAGGGGGTGGGTGGGGTACCCCTCTGGCCAGTTCTGCCCCACCAGCCAGCCACACAAGCTGAGGCGGGGGCGGGAAGCTAAGGGCTGGGTTTTGCACTATTGCGGTGGTACCTTAAGGCATCCTCTTGTGGTACACACGTGCACACAGGTGGCGATGCATCTGGCACAAGCATTTGGATCCACATCTCCGCACAAGCGTGAATACCTCTGCACACACAGGCACATCTGTGTGTGCGTGCACATGGGGTGGGGCTGGGGTGTGGAGAACCCAAGACTTCCTGTGACCAGTCCACCTGATTCCCAGCTGTCCGCATCCTCCTGCCCCACCCTGGCAGCCCCCACCCTGGCGGCGCCCAAGGAGGGGTGGAGGCACACTGACGTGGGCCTGGAACTGGCTCCAAACAGCATCCTGTAAATATGTCATCTGGGGCTCGGGGTGGGGAGGCAGGGACAGGAACGTCCATTAAAGAGCACGTCCCAGGGCTTCCACGGAACTCACACCAGCCTGTGTCTCCTTTCTGTGAATGATCACACTGTGGCCAGGACCCTCCCCCGTGCTCCGTGGCCCTGGAGGGAGTGTGATGACTGGACACCAAAAGCGGGAAGGGAGCACCCAGGACTGGGAGACTGGGAAGAGGGGGCGTGGCTTTCCATTCAAGACCAGGAAATAGACACCGACTGGGTGGAGGGCCTGGCCCTTCCGCTTCCTCACTCTCCCAACAAAGAGAACTGTCCTTTCCGGTTTCAGCAAAGTAGATGGGAGTTGAGCAGGAAAGCATCTTAGCAAGAGGCAGAAGACTCAACTTCCTTTTTATGGTTGAAGCCAGACTCTCACCTCCCAAGAGAGTCCAGAAAGCTGGATCAAACCGCTCTCCGGTCCCAAGGGTGCTGTGCTTTCATTTCAGGCCTTCAGAGAATTGGCTCTTGCCTCACTGTGCCTGGGGCAGGAAGGGGCTGAGAACAGCCAAGGCCAAGAGCCCTCCCCACATTGGGGGCCAAGTTTGAGCCAAGAACCTAGTCTCCCCACCCTGGCCTCCGGATGCTTTGGGCCTGGAGATATCTGGCTCTGAAAGTCCTGCTTGTTCAGGGGAAAGATAAGATGAGAGAGGTGGGGGTGAGGAGGACGGAAGGGAATGGGGGAGAGGAGATAATGGGAGCAAGAAATAGCAGCAGTAGGGACCTGGGGAGAGTGAGCTGCTCACCAGGACAGGAGCCCCCAGGACCCATCCGGTCACGTGCAGAGACAGCAGGACTCGACCCGGGCAGTGCTGGCCTGGATTCCTGGTCCCCACCCTGTTCCGGCATCTCAGTCCCCGAGCACATCTGGAACCTCTGCCCCCAGACTCCCCCACTGCAGTAGGTCAGCTTTTCCCCCAGCGGGTTCACAGGCGAGGCAGCCCGACAAGAATCCATCTCCAACCTCAGTCATGACCTGAAGTCTAGGCTCGCCCTGTCTTCTCTCTTCTGGGCTGCAAACCCTACTTACAGCGTCATTGCCTCTGCCTCTCAACTCTTCCATCCCTGTCCGTACCCCTTATCAATTCCCAATCCATGGTGACCTTCAAATTTGGTCTGATGTGTATACAGCTGACACTTCAGACAGTGAAAAGTGTGGCTGTTGGACTTCCCTCACGGCCCAGTGGTTGGGAATCCACCTGCCAGTGCGAGGGCCACAGGGTTGATCCCTGGTCTGGGAAGGTTCCACATACCGAGGGGCAATTAAGCCTGTGTGCCACGACTACTGAGCCCATGTTCCGCAACAAGAGACGCTGCCGCAATGAGAAGCCCGCTCACCACAGAGAGTAGCCCCCATTCACCGCAACTAGAGAAAGCCTGCGCACAGCAATGGAGATCAAGTGTACACAACAATAAATTAAAAATAAATAAAGTGTGGCTGTTGGCAGACAGTGGCGGGGGACTCAGGGGAGGCTCGGCACTTGGCTTTTGCAGGTCAGTGCTCTGCCACTCACACCTGCCTCTCAACCTCAGGGGCCCCCAGAGCTCCCTGTTATTTACATGGGTGCACAGTGATGCAGGAGGCTGCAGAGGGGAGCAGGTGCAAGGGAGTGCAGCGAGAATGCCAGGGAGGTAGCACCTCTGATGCCAGCACCCCCTCATCTGCCCAGGTGTCAGACTCTGTAGGCTGGCATGGAACAATCAGACCTGGCCCAGACAGATAACTGGAAAACTACAGGCATCCCTCATTTAGTGAAAGTTCACTTTGTGCCCTTTTGCTTTTACAAGAGACCTGTATTAGTACTTGTTTTCCTAACTGAAAGAAATTTGAAAAGGATTTTTGATTTAGTGAAATAGCATTCAGCACCTGTTTGCAGTAGCCCTTACAGAGGCGTCGAGCACCCCAGGAGTGAGAGTGACCCCAGAAGGAACCACACTCAGCATCTAACGGCCATAGCCTTTTCTGTTCATTTGGGTTTTCTTTTTTTGGCCATGATGCATGGCAGGAGGAATCGTAATTCCCCTGAGAGATCAAGCCCATGCCCCCTGCAGTGGAAGCGCAGCGTCCTAAGTACTGGACCACCAGGGAAGTCCTTTTTCTTGTTTTAAACCACCATAGCTTTGAACTGTGAACATCTGCACTTTATCTCAACTTATTTTGTGCATCTGTTAGCAAGACGTTTCCTACGGCAATTGCATCTTCGTTTTACACCATTTTGGCTTATGAAAGTTCTCCCAGGAGTGCTCTAATCTGGGCAGCGGGGAAACCTGTACTTGCTTTGGCTTAGAACATGTCAGGCAGTTTTGACAGTGGTGCCTAAAGGAATTCCTGGGTATCTGGTTTTTCAAAAGTAGAAACAAAAAAAGTAGGTAAAATGACTCCCAGTCTGTGTCTGAGTCTCCCTCTCTAAACCAGGACCTGCTTGCTGAGGATTTATTTATTCATTTATTCTGGCTACACCGCTTGGCATGTAGGAGCTTAACTCCCCTGCCAGGGGTGAAACCCATGCCCGCTGCGGTGGAAGCAGACCGCCCTAACCACTGAACCACCAGGGAAGTCCCTGTTGAGGATTTCTGGGTGGATCATGGGTGCAGATTTCAATTCCCAGTTCTATTTGTTTGGGCTAATGTGTGGGTCCCCTTGGTGCCCTCATGAGTTAGAGGTGACCAAGATTCAAAGCTGGGGACATTGGCACCTTGTGGTTGTTTAGAGTCTACTCGTGGAGTTGAAGGAAGGATTGCAAATTCATTGTGGCTCGTCGCAGTGTCTAGACCAACAAAATTGAATGCAGCCTACACATACAAGCTGTGCATGCATTTACAATTTTCCTGGACTTTCCCGGTGGCACAGTGGATAAAAATCCACCTGCCAGTGTAGGGGACACAGGTTCGATCCCTGGTCTGGGAAGATCTCACATGCTGTGGAGCAACTACGTCCCTCTGCCTCAGCTATTGAACCTGAGCTCTAGAGCCTGGGAACTGCAACTCCTGCAGCCTTTGTATCCCAGAGCCGGGGCTCAGCAACAAGAGAAGCCACTGCACTGAGAAGCTCAGGCCCCACAGTGACAAGTAGCCCTGTTTGCCGCAACTAGAGAAAACCCACGTACAGCAACGAAAACACAGCTCAGAGAAAAAATTCAATAAAATTGAAAAATAAAAATTTCTAGTAGGTAAAGTTAATACATTTTACTAAATCCAATATGGGCTTTCCAGGTGGCGCTAGTGGTAAAGAACCTTTCTGCCAAATGCAGATGTACCCTGGGTCCAGAAGATCTCCTGGATTAGGAAGCGGCAACCCACTACAGGACTCTTGCCTGGGAAATACTATGGACAGAGGAGCCTGGGAGGATACAGTCCATGGGGTCAAAAACAGTTGGACACGACTGAAGTGATTTAGCACGCAAAGCCACTATATCCATAATAATTTCACTTCAACATGCAATCAACATAATCATTGAGATGTTACATTGGTCTCTTTGGTTTGTTTTTTGGGATTTATTTGTTTTCTGCACTCTGTCTTTGAAATCAGGAATGTATTTTCACTTAAAGCACATCTCCGTTTCGGTGAGCCATGTTTCAAGCGCTCAACCGCTGCATGTGGCCAGTAGCCACCATAATGAATGGCTTAAGTTTAGACAATGACTAATGCTGCTGCTGCTGCTAAGTCACTTCAGTCGTGTCCGACTNGGCAGAAAGTAAAGTAAGATCATTTATTTATAACTTGTTTTCTAATATAGCATTTAATTCCCACACATTTCCTGCTAATGACTGCTTATATCTCTAGGAAACCATCTCCATAATCAATATAAAACAGATATACATTACCTTCAAATGACTAATGCTGCTGCTGCTGCTAAGTCACTTCAGTCGTGTCCGACTCTGTGTGACCCCATAGACGGCAGCCCACCAGGCTCCCCCGTCCCTGGGATTCTCCAGGCAAGAATACTGGAGTGGGTTGCCATTCCCTTCTCCAGTGCATGAAAGAGAAAAGTGAAAGTGAAGTCGCTCAGTCTGTCCGACTGTTAGCGACCCCATGGACTGCAGCCCACCAGGCTACTCCGTCCATTGGATTTCCAGGCAAGAGTACTGGGGTGGGGTGCCTACTAAGTTGCAATATCAAACCCAGGCAACTTGGAAATCAGACAAGGACCTGAAAGATGAAACCAAGTACAGGAAGAAAGATTTGAACCAGCTGCCAGGGTCAAGACCTCACAGAAGGTCAGAGGGATCTTGGGTGTACCTTTCTAGAAGGCAAAAGAAGGGCTAGGAGGACTTGGATAGGATTGGGGAATTTTAACTTAACCTAGACTGAGAGTTCTAGATGTGTCCTGCCCTCTGAGCGCAGCTCTGGCCCCCAGGAACTTGCTATAAGTAGAGAGTCCAACTTCTATCAACATTTTCAGAAGGTCAGCGGGAGAGAGGCAACCCTGGGCCTAAGGCTTAGTGTCGAGGACACTTCTTCTTGCCGAAAAGAGTTCATAGGCTGTCAGTAACAGCTTCAGCTTCAGCATTTGGTCCTTGAAGATGAAGATTTAGTCTCATTTCTTTGACTACCCTGGGTCTTAGTTGTGGTACATGGGATCCAGTTCCCTGACTAGGGATTGAACCTGGGCCCCTCCATTGGGAGTGTAGGGTCTTAGCCACTGGACCACCAGGGAAGTCTCATTTCTTGAGGTGCCAAAGAAACATTTAAGGGACTAAGGTCTGCTCAGGCCCCCAGGAGTTCCCACCCAGTCCAGAGACCCTCTGAAACCTGACCTTAGCTCTACATTCATGAGGGCCCTTCAGGCCTCCTGATGTCAAAAGCAAGGTGGGAAATAAATATCAGTAAGCGCTGTGACTCAAGCTGTCATTGTCCTTTTTTGATATTATGACCTGGACGCCATTCCCCTGGTGACAGCTCCGGAAATGTGCTCTGGCAGCCCTCGGGGTGGGAGTCGTCCAGAGGGCTCACTGTCACCTGAACTTGGCGGAAGCCTCTCTCTGCCTCCTGAGGTTGATGAGGCTGCAAAGCCCTGGCCACCTCTGCATTCCAGATGAGCTGTAAGGGCACAAGGCACACTCGGTCCCCCCAAGTGCCGACAGAACAGCCCCGATGCTCGACTGTCCCCTGCTCTTGCGAAAAGATATTCACATGATCCATCTGACCATGAATTGAGATTTCCCCCGAGACCCCTCCACTCCAACCTGGAGGGACGCCGGGAGTGTTCAGTACATTGATGGCTCCAGGGCAGCCCCAGGGTCCCTGGGATTGGGCCTTGAGTCCCCACTGCCTTCCTGGGCTCCAAAGTGTTAACTGCTGCTCCCTTCACCCCTCCCACCGGGTGACCCTTCAGGCAGTCCTGGCCTTCAGCCACCTGAACCCCTGCCCACTTGGCAGCCTGCAGCACTCCTGACAAGTGTCTGACCAGCTGCCAGTCTCTGTTCTCCCCAAGAGCTGTCTGCTCCTCCCTGGCAGCTGGAGTGCCCACTTTGGTTTAAAAATAAACTCCTGCTCTGCCTTGCTTCAGCCTGACCCCTACAGCTTCCTCCAGGTTGAGCTGCTGATTCTGGCTGCCACTGAGAGTAAGGGCCACCAGCACCCCAGAGGCCACATCAGGAAAGTGTTCTGGCATTTTCACTGAGGACAGACTATGAAGTTGACCCCAGAAAACTCCTGTTTCTTCATGAGATGATTGTCACTTCTCTGGGCGTCATTCCCAGGTTGAGGTGTGGTTGAGGGTACGTGTGTAGGGTGGTGGGAGGCAGGGCTGATCTTAGGGGGAGAGAGACTCCCAGGCTTGTCTAAGTTGACCTCGTTACAAATCCATAGTCTCAAAACAACCTAAATGTTCACCAACAGATGAATGGATACAGAAGATGTGGTGCATATATACAATGAAATACTACTCAGCCGTAAAAAATGCCACTTGCAGCAACAGGGACGCAACTAGAGGCCATCGTACTAAGTGAAGTAAGTCAGAGAGGGAAAGACAAATACCATATGATATCACTTATACGCGGAATCTAAAATATGGCACAGTGAACCCATCTACAAAACAGAAACGGACACAGAAAACAGGCTGGTGGTTGCCAAAGGGGAGGGCGCTGGGGCAGACAGAGGGTAGGAGGTTGGGGTTAGCAGACGTCAGTTCGGCTCAGTCACTCAGTTTGTGACCCCAGGGACTGCAACACGCCAGGCTTCCCTGTCCATCACTCACTCCCGGAGCTTGCTCAAACTCATGTCCATCAAGTCGGTGATGCCATCCAACCATCTCATCCTCTGTCGTCCCCTTCTCCTCCTGCCTTCCATCTTTCCTAGCATCAGGGTCTTTTCAAATGAATCAGTTCTTCGCATCAGGTGGCCAAAGTATTGGAGTTTCAGCTTCAGCATCAGTCCTTCCAATGAATATTTGGGACTGATTCCTTTTAGGATTGATTGGTTTGATCTCCTTGCAGTCCAAGGAATGCTCAAGAGTCTTCTCCAACACCACAGTTTTACAGCATCAGTTCTTCAGCACTCAGCTTTCTTTATGGTTCAACTCTCACATCCATACATGACTACTGAAAAAACCATTGCTTCGACTAGACGGACCTTTGTCGGCAGAGTGATGTCTCTGCTTTTTAATATGCTGTCGAGGTTGGTCACGGCTTTTCTTCCAAAGAGCAAGTGTCTAGTAATTTCATGGCTGCAGTTACCATCTGCAGTGATTTTGGAGCCCCCCAAAATAGTCTGTCACTATTTCAGCATCTATTTGCCATGAAGTGATGAGACCGGATACAGTTGGCAGATGTAATTTATTATAAATGGAATAGATAAGCAACAAAGTCCTACCATATAGCACAGAGAACCATATTCAATGTCCCGTGATAAACTGTAATTTTTTAAAAAAATAATGTACAAATATGTATGATTAAATCACTTTGCTGTACAGCATAAGTTAACACATTATAAATCAACTATACTTCAATTTAAAAATAAATAATTAATAAATGAAAACCAAAATAAAACAAAAAAACGATCTGTGGTCTCTAACCCCAGCTGGGCACTCAAGAAAACAGCACAAACACACCTGCTTTTAGCTGGTCAGTGCTCGTTCCACTCCCCATTATTTAATCCCACCTCCTTTGCTCCCTACAAAACCCACCCCATCCTGCCTCCATTCCCCTCCTACTTTACACTCAGTCTGAAATCCTCTCTTAAGACCCTGCCAGAGTCTCACCTGCATTCTTACCAGTGCTCTTGGGTCCTCCCCGCAAGGGTCAATCCCTCTTTGCTTTGAACACCAACCCATCCTACCTTCTCAGGACATTATTCTGCCACTTCCTAACCCTCTCCCCTGATACCTTCTAGTCCTTCCCAAACTCAAGACCTTTCTGTCTTTGAAAACAAAACCACCACCACCAGAAGATCCCTGGCCACCAGCCCTGCATCTTCACAGCCACACTTCTTTTCTACCCTCCGCCACCCTCCCCACATCTCGCAGGATGCAAAATCTGAGTTTCCTGACCAGTGATCGAACCCATGTCCCCTGCAGTGGGAGTGCAGACTCTTAACCACTAGACCGCCAGGGAGTTGGCTGATCCCACCATCACGCTTCCTCATCAATCATTCAGTCCTTGGAGCAAACACTGGAGGTTGTCAACTATAAATTCATTTCCTTCTCCGTCCCATCATCTGGATCCTGGTGACGGCCAGCTCCACCCCTCCAGCCATGCCCTCTCCAGTCCCTCCTCAACCCAGAGTTCTGGCTCACCTGTCCACCCCTTTCCTGCCTCTCCAGCTCATTTTGCGTCCACCTTCCCCCAGACTCCAACCTTGGGAATCTCCTTCAGTTCCTTGAAGTATTTTATCCTGGGAACTTCTCCCTATTGCCTTGACCCTCATTTTATCCAGCTAATGCCTATTTATCCTTGAGGTCTCAAAGGATGCGGCTTGCTCCAGAAAGCCAGCCTGGGTTGGGTGTCTTCCCGACATGTTTGTGAAGTATTTTAAAGTTCTCCTTTCCTAGGTCATAGCATGCAGCACCCGCCATCATGAAGCTTGTGCTGCTCCCCTGGACAGCATCAGCTCCCTGATGGGTGGGTGGAACCTGCCTTTTACAATGTCATATTCCCAGTATGTAATCTAGTATCTGCAACATTCACAGTACTTACTGTTTGTCAAGTGAAAAAAAAAGCAGTCCCATCCAAAGGCTGGATTGGATGGTTGAGTGTTGGGTAGGGGGCAAAAAATAGAAAATAGGGAAACACAAAATTGGACCTGAAAATCCAGACTGGCTCACAACTGTCCTGTTAGTCGATGAGTTCTGTCTGACTCTTCTCGAGTCCATGGACTGAAGCCCACCTGGCTCCTCTGTTCATGGAATTCTCCAATCAAGAATACCACAGTAGGTAGCCATTCCCTTCTCCAAGGGATCTTCCCTACCCAGGGATCAAACCCAGGTCTCCTGCATTGCAGATCCTTTACCATCTGAGCCACCAGGGAAGCCCAGAGTAGCTCACAACTGTCCTGTTTAACTGAAGTTTAATCTGGAATTTGAGTGATCTTTGGGGTGTGGAAGCAAAATGGTTTGAGACATAACCCACGGGATGTGCTCATTCTGGAATTTCCAACATACAACACAAAGAATAACTGACTTGTTACTGTAAAGAAAGAACTGGGACTATATTCCCAATGTCAAAGCCTCTCTCTCAACCAGGTTTTTCCTCTGAGCCTTTCCAGATTTATTGGTGAAAACACCAGTCCTCCCATCAAGCACCCTCACGTATGAAGCCTGAGAGCTCACAGCCCCTAGTTGGTATTTACTGTGGACCGGGCACCAGAGTGGCATCTCAGCAGGTAGGCACACTCATCAAATGCAGCAGGGCTATTTTAGCCCTACCTGACAGACATGGAAACCCAGGCTTAGAGGACACCTCCACTTGAACCCACTATGTTGCCTTCCCTGATATGCCTTCAGTATGCTGGGTTTCCCTGATGGCTCAGCTGGTAAAGAATCCGCCTGCAATGCAGGAGACCCCAGTTCGATTCCTGGGTGGGGAAAAGCTGCTGGGGAAGGAATAGGCTACCCACTCCAGTATTCTTGGGCTTTCCTTTCAGCTCAGCTGGTAAAGAATCTGCCCACAATGGGGAAGACCTGGGTTTGATCCCTGGGTTGGGAAGATCCCCCTGGAAAAGGGAAAGGCTATCCACTCCAGTGTTCTGGCCTACAGAATTCCATAGACTGTATAGTCTATGGGGTCGCAGAGTCGGACACGATTGAATGACTTTCACTCACTATGTTGCCTGTAACACTCATTTGTCACTGTTTTTTTGATTTTTTAAATTTTATTTACTTGGCTGCACTGAGTATTAGTTGCGGCATATGGGATCTAGCTCCCAGGCAAGGGTCGAACCCCACCCCCCTGCATTAGGAGCAGAGTCTTAGCCACTGGATCATCAGGGAAGTCCCTATTAACTTTGATGTAAAGGTCCTGTTTTCTGCAGTTCTGTGATGGCACCCAGGGAGTCTCATTTTCCCTCTTTTTGCATCTTCCAGTTTTTATGTGGGGCCACCTCACACCCTTGGAGGTGAGGACTCTAACACAATAACCCTGTGTCATTCCTGAGGCCCAGGACAGGCCTGCTTCTCCAACGCAAGAGCCAGCCACTTGCTTCAAAGGACTTCTGTGGGTTCTCCCCTTTTCTGAACAATTCATAAACTTCAAAGATTTATAGTGTTTACTTACTAAAATACTTTCCAGCCTTTCCAGGAGCTTCAGAGGAAAAAAAGAAACAAACCCTAACAATCAATGTTGTTGAAAAGGGGATGGAGACTAAAATTCTGCTTATTCAGACAGAATTGTAGAATGTGGAGACGAGAAGGACCTGAGAAAGTATCTGTCCAAATCCCTGCTCGAGTCCTCCTGTACAACCCCCAATTTAGCCTTTGTGTGAATTCCTACAATGATGGGAAACACACCGCCTCAAAACCCTAGAGAAAATTTATCAGAAAAACTGAAACCACATTCAGCCTCTCTCTGGTTTCTCCCAACTAATGTCCTCTTCCTAGGAGGGTCCTTTTTTTTTTGCCATGAGATCTGTGGGATCTTAGTTCCCCGACCAGGGATCGAAACTGTGCCCCCTGCAGTAGAAGGACAGAGTCCTAACACTGGAGCGCCAGAATTCCCAAGACAGCCTTTTAACTGTGAAGACCACTGCTATTTCCCCAGTGAAAGTCTTTTCCCCCTCAGGCTAAAGACCCTTTGGGATTTGTGAAATGTCCTTCGAAGGCCAGGGACCCAGGTCCTGCCCTGTCCTATTATTCTCCTCTGGACACCCTTCAGCCTACCCTTATTCCTCCTAAAACATGTTGCCTAGGAACAGAATACTCTAGCACATCATGACTGGGAGAGCCGAAGCAGCGGGCCCATTCCCATCCTTGATCACATCTACAGCAGCAGTAACTGTGCTCTGAACAGACCACGCTAGGAATGTGTTTACTGGCCTTCATCCTGCCATGATTTGGCTTAAATCTGTAGACATTAAATCTGATAAAGTGATGTGGGCTAAATTTAATAAAGCTTTTAGTTTTTAGGAAAGGGCCAAACCTACATGTCAGTCCTTGTTCAGAGAATGTATTACACAAAGACATTAAGGCATTACACTTGGAGAGACAGCTGAAGACACTCCCTCCTCCCCCATCAAGCACCTGCATGATCCTCCGTTTTGGTAAGCACTACAAATTCACTTCTTGGAAGTGATCTCTCCTGTGGAGAGAACACGGTGTTGAGGGCTGCTAGGCGCAGAAAGTAGGAAGCTGAAGGCATCCATCCACGGTTGTGCCGAGTAGAGCGGTCATTAGAACACCGAAGCAGGTCTACAAATAAGGTGCAAAGTGCTCCAAGATGTAGGAGGTGAAAAAATAAGACATGGAGGTTGTCTGTAGGATGACATCTCATATGTAAGCTGACACATGCATAGGAGAAACCAGTGGTAATTTCACAAAAATGGGCCAGCTGTTACACCTGGGAAGAAAAACTTGAGAAAGTGATATTTACTCTTCATCCACTTAACATGTTTTAGTACTTTGAATTTTTAAGACACATGGATGTATGCCGTGCTTAGTCAGTCATGTCTGACTCTTTACGACCCCATGGACTGCAGCTCGCTCTGTCCATGGGAATTCTTTAGGCAAGGATACTGGAGTGGATATCCAGGGGATCTTCCCAACCCAGGGATCAAACCCAGGTCTCTCACATTGCAGGCGGATTCTTTACTGACTAAAGCCACCAGGGAAGCCCCCAAATACTGGAATGAGCAGCCTATCCCTTCTCCAGGGGATTTTCCCAACTCAAGAATTGAACCAGGGTCTCCTGCATTGCAGGTGTGTTCTTTACCAACTGAGCTACTGGGGAAGCGCACAAGCATGTATATTCCTTTTTAAACACCAGCAAGGAAAATCTCAGTGTGGAAGCTATAGACTATTCTTATTTCCTTCATACTTTTCTGTGTTTCAAGATGAATAACTGCCTGCATGCTTTTGAAGAGAGACAGTGATAATGGTTTTTTAGGGACAGGCAACAATCAATGTTTTTCATTTTCTCTGTTTCTAATTTTCCAAGTTTTTTATAAGGAGTGTGTAATACACTTTTATAACTGGGAAAAATGTCATTAAAACAGAGTAACCAGGGACTTCCCTGGTGGTCCAGTGGCTAAGACTCCACACTCCCAATGCTGGGGGCCCAGGTTTGATCCCTGGTTGGGGAATTAGATCTCACATGCCACAACTAAGACCCAGTGCTGACAAATAAATAAATAAATAATTTTTTTAAATACATATTTTTTAAAAACCCAGAATAACCAAAAAAATACCAGGCAATGGTATTTGGGATTAAAAAAAAAAAAAGACACAAGTCATTGAAAACAGGCACATTTATTGTCTGTTAATTATGCTCCATAAAGTTAATTTTAAGAGCTTAAAAAATCTTTAGAGCTCTTTCATTTCAAAGTCTGTATTGTAGTACATAAGTTATCATCTTCATGGAAGATTAATTCATGTACACTAGCAGATGTTCCTGTTAAATTTCAAAGTGTTCCCTTTCCAGACAATTAATTAAATTTAAGTTCTCTAATTTTGGTGCCACCAATTTTAGATTTGAGGTCCGGTAGTCTGTTAATACAGACAACTGTAATTCTGTTGAATAAATGGTTTGCTAAGACTGAACTGAACTGAAACAAAGAATAGGCACATGTATACGCCTGGACGTGCAAAAACATTTCTGGAAGGAAATGCCAAACAGTGATTATCTCTGAGGAATGTGACTAGGATACGAGGAAGCATTTTACTTAAAAAATAAATACATTTACTCGGCTGCACCAGGTCTTCGTTGCAGCACGAAGGATTTAGACGTAGTTCCTTGACTGGGGATTGAATCCAGGCTCCCTGCATTGGGAACGTGAAGTCTTAGCCACTGGACCACCAGGGAAGTCTCCACATTTCACTTTTTTAGATCCTTTAGTATCGGTCAAAATTATTTTATGATTTTATTTGGTAGGTTTATCCTTTTTTAATTGTGGTAGTTGCAAAACATATCATGTAAAATTCACCTTCAGTGATTTTGAAGTGTACAGTTCAGTGGTGATGGCTATATTCACACCATGCGACATATCTCTGCAACTGTTTTACCTCGCAAAACCGGAACTCTCAACATTTCCCAGCCCCCTGGCAATCACTATTCTACTTTGCTTCCCTGATGTTGAGTACTTTAAATAGCTCTTGTAAGTGGACTCATACAGTATTTGTCATTTTGTGACAAGCTTATTTCTTTTAGCATATTATCCTCAAGGCTCAACCGTGTGACAGGATCTTTTCCTTTTTCAAGGCTGAACTAGTCCATTATATATATGTACTATATTTTCTTTATCCACTTACCTGTTGATGGACATTTGAATTGTTTTCATTTCCTGACTATTGTGAAAAATGCTGCAAGTTACATTGGTGTGTAAACATCTCTTCGATTCTGCTTTCAATTCTTGGGTGTATACCCAGAAGTGGGACTGATAGATGAATAGGTTTGTGTGTGCGTGTGTGTTTAAAGGCGGATGGTTGCTGGCCTGAGCTTGGGTTGACATGGTTATTAAATTACTAATAAAATTATAAGTCCCCCAAATGGTTTGCATCAAGAGAACTGCTATAAAGATGGAAGACCAAAAAGCACTCCTCATCGGTCGTGTCTTACTCTCCATATGAAGTGGCTCAGACTTAGCATATGGCTTTTGCTCAGTTTTTCTAAGAGTTGACTAAAGTCTGTTCCATCCTCTATTTTTTTTTCCATGTTTATTTTTATTTGGCTGCTCCGAGTCTAGTTTTGGCACACAGTGTCTTTAGCTGCAGCACGTGGGATCTAGTTCCCTGACCAGGGGTCGAACCTGGGCTCCCTGCCTTGGGAGCTTGGACTCTCAGCTACTGGACCACCAGGAAAACCTCTCCATTCTCTGTCATCAGGCCTCAGAACACATGTCTGAGTTGCATCAGCCAGTTTTAGCAAATAAAAATACAGGACACTCAGTTATGTTTGAATTTCAGATAAATAACAAATAGTTTTTTGAATATCACCATGTCCCATGTAATATATACTATTGACCTGAAATTCAGATGGAATCAGGCATCTGTGTTTTATCTGGCAATCCTAAATCAAGGGTGATGGGCTCCAGGACATCTATTCCAGGTCAATCTACACCGACCTTCTCTGGGAGTACCCAGCTGTGCTACGGCGGGCATTCTCCTTAGCAGACAACCGCCCCTCCCCCTGCCCTGCTCCCCCACCCCTCCATGCCCTTAGCTTGGGTCTATGCTAAATGCTCTACCCTTCTTTCCTGCAGCTATTTCCTGGGATCATAGCTGACAACTCAAAGAGCTGGCTTGAGCGGCTGTTCCCTGCCTAGGGTCAACTAACATAAAGGAAAAGCAGTCCCCACTCCACACTTTGTCTCTTCTGGGTCAACGAGACCCCAAAGCAGATCACTGGAACTCAACGCAAGCTGGTCTGTAATTACAGCTGGTTCAAAGGCTATAGCTCCTTTGTTGGTGATTATTTTCCCACCTGAATGTGGAGTAAACAATTCTTTGACTATTCACTCACCCCGTTTCCATGGCTTTTGGCATTAAAAGTGTCTTGAGTCCCAATCCTTGTGCAGAGGGTTCTGCAGTCAGAGGCTGAGGTCTGTCCTTGCTCTCAGCAGCACCTGGGTCCAGGATNGATTTTGAAGTGTACAGTTCAGTGGTGATGGCTATATTCACACCATGCGACATATCTCTGCAACTGTTTTACCTCGCAAAACCGGAACTCTCAACATTTCCCAGCCCCCTGGCAATCACTATTCTACTTTGCTTCCCTGATGTTGAGTACTTTAAATAGCTCTTGTAAGTGGACTCATACAGTATTTGTCATTTTGTGACAAGCTTATTTCTTTTAGCATATTATCCTCAAGGCTCAACCGTGTGACAGGATCTTTTCCTTTTTCAAGGCTGAACTAGTCCATTATATATATGTACTATATTTTCTTTATCCACTTACCTGTTGATGGACATTTGAATTGTTTTCATTTCCTGACTATTGTGAAAAATGCTGCAAGTTACATTGGTGTGTAAACATCTCTTCGATTCTGCTTTCAATTCTTGGGTGTATACCCAGAAGTGGGACTGATAGATGAATAGGTTTGTGTGTGCGTGTGTGTTTAAAGGCGGATGGTTGCTGGCCTGAGCTTGGGTTGACATGGTTATTAAATTACTAATAAAATTATAAGTCCCCCAAATGGTTTGCATCAAGAGAACTGCTATAAAGATGGAAGACCAAAAAGCACTCCTCATCGGTCGTGTCTTACTCTCCATATGAAGTGGCTCAGACTTAGCATATGGCTTTTGCTCAGTTTTTCTAAGAGTTGACTAAAGTCTGTTCCATCCTCTATTTTTTTTTCCATGTTTATTTTTATTTGGCTGCTCCGAGTCTAGTTTTGGCACACAGTGTCTTTAGCTGCAGCACGTGGGATCTAGTTCCCTGACCAGGGGTCGAACCTGGGCTCCCTGCCTTGGGAGCTTGGACTCTCAGCTACTGGACCACCAGGAAAACCTCTCCATTCTCTGTCATCAGGCCTCAGAACACATGTCTGAGTTGCATCAGCCAGTTTTAGCAAATAAAAATACAGGACACTCAGTTATGTTTGAATTTCAGATAAATAACAAATAGTTTTTTGAATATCACCATGTCCCATGTAATATATACTATTGACCTGAAATTCAGATGGAATCAGGCATCTGTGTTTTATCTGGCAATCCTAAATCAAGGGTGATGGGCTCCAGGACATCTATTCCAGGTCAATCTACACCGACCTTCTCTGGGAGTACCCAGCTGTGCTACGGCGGGCATTCTCCTTAGCAGACAACCGCCCCTCCCCCTGCCCTGCTCCCCCACCCCTCCATGCCCTTAGCTTGGGTCTATGCTAAATGCTCTACCCTTCTTTCCTGCAGCTATTTCCTGGGATCATAGCTGACAACTCAAAGAGCTGGCTTGAGCGGCTGTTCCCTGCCTAGGGTCAACTAACATAAAGGAAAAGCAGTCCCCACTCCACACTTTGTCTCTTCTGGGTCAACGAGACCCCAAAGCAGATCACTGGAACTCAACGCAAGCTGGTCTGTAATTACAGCTGGTTCAAAGGCTATAGCTCCTTTGTTGGTGATTATTTTCCCACCTGAATGTGGAGTAAACAATTCTTTGACTATTCACTCACCCCGTTTCCATGGCTTTTGGCATTAAAAGTGTCTTGAGTCCCAATCCTTGTGCAGAGGGTTCTGCAGTCAGAGGCTGAGGTCTGTCCTTGCTCTCAGCAGCACCTGGGTCCAGGACCAAACATCAGTCTCTGCCCACTGGGCAGAAGCCACAGCTGCAACACACTTTCCGGAAAATGGGCCAGGCTGAAGGAGCTCCCTGTCAGTGTGTTTCAGTGTTTCCAGAGCAGAGATAAAATTTCACTTTCACCGGACTGACTACACAAACTAAAACTAAAATTGAAAAAAGCAATCTAGTTCTGTACCATTTTTCCCCAAGGTCAGGTCCCATTCAGGTCACTGGCTATGCACTGAAATCGGTTATGAACAGTTGCTTGGCTCTGCCTTGCCTGGAGTTTAAGGCTGTCAGCCAGCCATACCCTGCGTGATGGCCCCGCAGAGCAGACAAGGCTACTTGTGGAAGCTTCGGCCGAGGGTAAAGAGGGAATCTGGTCAGCTTTTCCTCGAGGCTCTAGCAGTGGGCTTCCATGGGCTTTTTTCACAATCCCCAAATCTCAGTGAAAGCACAGCATGTCAAGGACACAGCAAGGAAATGCTGTGCACGTCCTTGGAACTGAGAAGGCAGGAGAGAAAACCAACCAACAGCAGATGCCTGTCACCACCATCTCTTCTGTTTTCCAACCTGAGTCACTTCCAGTTTCTACTCTCCTCAAAGAAGTCATAAAAGGTAGGGTGGAGAAACTCCGAAGCAGTGGTACCAACCTGTTCACATGCAAGGGGGGATGGTTCTGGGTCTAGTCATAGTGATAAAGTGGAAGTCTGGAATGCCCACCAGAAGATGCTTTGAAAACGTATGCTTTGTGGAGGTGGGGAGGGGTTTAAACTGGGAGATTAGGATTGACATATACACACTACACTATATAGCTAGATAACTAAAAAGGACCTACTGCACAGCACAGAAAACTCTTCTCAATACTCTTGTTTTAGTTGCTAGGTCCTGTCCGACTCTTTGGCAACCACATGAACTGTTGCCCATTAGGCTCCTCTGTCTATGGGATTTCCTAGCCAAGAATACTGGAGTCGGTTGCTGTTTCCTTCTGCAGGGGATCTTCCTGACTTAGGAATCAAACTCATGTCACCTGCATTGGCAAGTGGATTCTTCTATCACTCAGCCACCTGAGAAGCCCTCTCAGTTCTCTATAATGACCTATATAGGAAAAGAATCTTAAAAAAAAAGTATATATATATATACACACACACATATATATATAACTGATTCACTTTGCTCTACAGCAGAAACAAAACATTGTAAGTCAACTACACTTCAATAAAAATTTAGAAAACATGCTTAAACATCTAGCTGGAGACAGCAATCTTCCTGGTAGCCCCTGCCCCTCTCCCAAATCACTTATAGATTATTCAGCTGATTCCAGTCTGAGACATCTCCAGTCCTCCACTCCAGCCAGCCATCGTTCTGAGTTGACACAAGATGACATTCATGTGCTCTGTCTGGTTTAAATCTCCTGGAACAGTGATCACTCAAATCAGTCCCCTTCTCCCTTTTATTCGGGCACACACTTCGTTTATATTGTTTTCCTAAGATAAGCGGTTCTCACACTTTAATATATGTTAAGAATCACCTATAGAGAATTTTGGAAACTATAACTTCTGTATCTTCCAGTGGTAGCTTACTCAATGCACGAATCTGTAACTACATGCTCAAAGAATGAGTTGTACATTGTGTAAATTATACCTTACTCAAAGATTCTTTAAAAAAAAAAAAAAATCACCTGGAAAACTTTCTGACTATTTGAGCCTGAGATGGGTCCAAGGAACCAACATCTGAATAGGCATTCCCTGTTACTTCTTCACAGGTGGTCCAACGGTCACATTTAGGAAAAAGTGCTTGAAGACAGCAAGGTCCACCAAGCAGGGTCCACCCACAGCCACCATGACAGCCCCACCAACAGCGGCTTCTGCACTTCTCCAGGAAAAGGCCAAAGGATGCTGGATCAAGCTGCTGGGCAATCAGTGTGCAAACCCAGGTCTGTTTTCAGTTCTGCCTCAACCTCTGTATGCTCTGCTGCTGCTGCTAAGTCACTTCAGTCGTGTCCGACTCTGTGTGACCCCATAGACAGCAGCCCACCAGGCTCCCCCACCCCTGGGATTCTCCAGGCAAGAATACTGGAGTGGGTTGCCATTTCCTTCTCCAATGCATGAAAGAGAAAAGTGAAAGTGAAGTCACTCAGTCTGTCCGACTGTTAGTGACCCCATGGACTGCAGCCCACCAGGCTACTCCGTCCATTGGATTTTCCAGGCAAGAGTACTGGGGTGGGGTGCCGTTGCCTTCCCCGTGTATGCTCTGCACTCCTGGGTAATACGCTTCCAACCCTAAGAGCATTACATGTTAAGCCCTCAAAACCTTAGAAAAACTATTTTAAACTCTACATGGCAAAGAAAACAAATTTTAACTTGGATGCAACACCGTTTCCAGGTACTAGCCTCTGTTCTGATGGCAAATCTGCTGAAGAAAACTCTTTCCAAACTAGCAGCTCTAACAACTTTCAAATGGCTCACACGTTTATTACCAAATATGGTTGGCTGACCAGTTTACAATCTGTGCTGCTGAGGGTGCGCTCAATGCATGACCTGTTCTGTCAGTCTGTCAGCGATTCTGTGTCTGGGGGAACAGAGGGCATTGTTGCAGTAAAGGCTACCCTCTCCTCAGCCCTCCCCGACACCATTCTCTTCTCAAAGAGTGGATGAGTCACACCAAGACTGGTCTCCATCTGTGAGGGGCATCCCTCCCAGCCTTCCAGAAGGCACGCTTCTCCAGCAGTCCAGAACCAAGAGGAGCCAGAGATGGGGTGTGTTCCCAGGGGCTGCTTAGACCGTACCCCCGCCCTCTCAAGGTCAGCTCCCCTCCCCAGATGGAGACGCCACAAACATGCCAAACCCTTCCAGCCACAGCAACCCCAGAGGAATTCTAACACAGCTATGAAAATCAGGTGGTACCTTTTGAGCCCAAGCCTCTACTTTGAAAATTTCCTGCTCCTGTATTCCCACTGAGATCAACTTACAGGTCAATGTACTGGAAGAGATTTCCATATCAGGTTTCCTGTGTAAACCATTAAGCTCTCGGGCACTATGTTATACAAAGGACGGGGTAAAAATCCTCAAAATGACAAGTCCTGGCAGTTGCGTTTTCAAGTTTGGAAAAAGATGCACAGACCACAAATGAATCTTCTAAACTGTATTTGGAAATGACAGAAACATTCAGAACCAACAAAAATCTTCCTAGAGACAAGGCCCTGAAAGGAGTCTGTCCCCGTGTAAAGTTATACATTAACTGTACAGAATGAAATTAGTAACCAGTAATCTTTGGCACTAGAATGGGTAACTCCTTAGTTGTTCATACAATACCCAAACTGAACATTACATGACGTTAAATTGCTAGTTAACAGTTGAATTTTACATTTAAATTAACAGTTTGAAGTCCTAGCTAAGTTTTTCAGTATCAATATGCTAATCATATCTAACAGTGCCTGAGGTAGAGACTTCTGTAAGAGATTTATTGAAGAGAACACAATTGAGAGTATAATGAAGAAAAACACTTCCGGTCTTGGAAGCATATTATAGCCAAATGTCTTTGCTGGTTCAACAAGCCAAGCCTGAAATGCACAACCATTACTTGTTTTATTTCTGCAGAGACTTTGTACAGGGGAAGGGCTTTCTTTTGTTTGGACTCCTGCATTTTGGAATACACGGACTGCTTCTTTTAAAAGTATGATTCTTAACATGGAATGTGCACGAACCAAACTCAACACCATTATTAAAAACAACAAAAACAACACAACTGAATTAGTGACAACAAATAAAATCTTTTAAACTCTCCATGATGCATGGCCAGAATGAGTGACAAGTATGCAGGTCAGCCTAGTGATTCTAACATCTGATGGTGACTGTGAGTTAGTATGGATTTATGATACATAGGTGAGTTGAAATTTTATTTCCAAACCTGGCACTGTATAAGTGTAGGGGCTTTATTATTTTTAGGTGGTTAAGACTCTTCATGAAATTACATGATTTTATGAAGATAAAATCAATATCTGGAACCTTCTGAGCAAAATGACCAGCAACTGTGTATCTCTGACTTCAGGTACTTTACTTCACAGTCAGGAAAGACCTTACCTTTATAAAAAGGCATTTCTTGAAGTAGGTTCAAGTATAACATACTTGCCTTTCACCAAACACTGCCTGGCCAAAAATTTATCCTCAACTATAGGTATTATTTTTAGAAGTGTACAGTCCCATAAATGAGATGGAAAACACAAAGCCTGGACATTTATAAGCTTAATGGGTAAACCATAGGTATGACTAATAGGAATAACATTTAAGTCCATTCTCGGAATAAGCTGCTAGAGCAAGTTCAGTGTTTCAACAACTGATTCCTGTGATAAAGAGCACCAAAGGACATCTTACTATATCACAAATATCTTTCAATGATTTTTTTGAAGCTTCAAGCTCAGACAATGACCAACAGTTGGTCTTTTAATACTTTTCACCAGAGGCTTTCTCTAACTACTCCATTAACACTTCTGAGAGGTAGGTGGCTACTGGAACTTGGAAAAGTAAAGGGAATTGTTTAGTTTCATACCACAAAGAAATGACAGTTAAGGTACTTAATGATGACATTTTTCTTTTCAAAGACATAAGTGTCCTTCTTAAAGACAGATGTGTGGGAGTTCTAACCTGTGAGAACCATTTTAGATGACAGAGTTCATCTTTATCAAAAGTAATTCTATAGGTGTTAGTCAAGGAAAATCCCCAGAAAAACTGACTGCTAATGAAATAACACACCAGTGGTTTTAAATGAACAAATATAGAAGCTAGCAAAACTAAGGCAGAAACCAAAAGGAAGCCACAAAATGAACATTAACATTTCTTTAGAGGAAAATGCTAATTCTTCCCTCAAATTTGAGCTAAGAAAAAAAGCCTGTTTGCTTTATAAAGGACACACATCTGAATAAACCTGATGGTATATTAAGGAATATAAACATGCTGTTGACCATATCCTGATTATAGTATGTGAAGGACTAAGCATCAGCTACTATTTAGAGAAGTGCGTCATAAATAGCATGTCTTATGCAGCAATTCAAAGCAATGTGATATTGATAGGAAAAAAAATGCTGTTTATACAAACACTTGCAAGTTCCAGAACAGTAACTGGAACAATCTTTTTATTCACTCAGTGGGTTAAGCCAGACATTGAAAGGACCATTTTCTTAATGTAGGTCCATGACATGTTATCAGGTGAGAATGGTTTTGGCAAACTTGTATGTTCAAAGGCTAAAAGAAATGGACCAAGGAAGCAGTCAGACTTGGGAAATCTATGTCATAATTAGAACTTTAGTGAGAGAATAAAAATAGATTTGAACACATGTGAAGGTGACCCAGAATATCTTTCTATGTACTTGAGGAAGTTGAAGAATTATCCAGACACAAAAGATAACATTCTCATCAGAACAAGCCAAGATGAAACACCGGAGGCCCTGCCTGTAGAAACTAAGTGGATGCTTCTGGCGCCGAATGTCTGCCTGGCATTTCTGCTTGACTCAGTCCCTCTCCTATCATTCAAATTCCCAACCCTCCCAATGGCAAAGCCACTCTAGTTCCCTCAGGCTCTGAATAGATGGACATGAACCTACGTGTATTTTTTTCTGTCCTTCAATTCAGAAGTATGCATGAAGTTCTACTGACATAAGAATTATTGGTAGTTCTTTATCTGAGCCAGCCTGAAGTATTTAAAATCTTGCCTGTTTTAGAATAATTACTTCAAATTCTTTAGTAACACTTAGTTTTGAAGGAAACTGTGCAGATCTGATAATTATCCTGGATACATGCACATAGAAGTCATTTTCTGAAATTTTCCCTTCAGTCTCACTGGAGTTGACCTTTTGCTCAAGTGTTTAGAGATCCTGAGGAGATTCTCTTGGGTAAAATTTACAGATTAAAAAAAGCAAAATAAATGTAAATGCATGGCTAGAAGATAAGCTTAAATTTTCAACTGAATTTTTTTTTTGGGGGGGGAATGGAGAACAAAGGAAAAAGAACTGTACACAGGATGCTGTTCTAAGACCCTCTTAAATAATAAAGAACTAACATTTAAAAATTAAGAGCAAAAACAAAACCCACTCCTGGAATTTCAAAGTTCCAGGTGGCTTGCAATTAACTTTCTGTTAAAGAGTGAGATGTCCCAAATGAAATGCTCCCCGGTGAAGCACTCCTTCCTTTAAATCTTCACCAAGCTCTCACTCAGAAGCTCTTAAACTGTAAGACAAATGATGTGAGCATGACAGAGAGAACAAAGTTATCCAACAGAAGGCTGACAATGGCAGTTAAATACTACTGCAAATTATGAGTGTTATGTGAACATGAATGCTTGTCACTGACAAACAGATATGCCTATAGTGAGTAAACACCGAAATTCTCTTTCAGACTATTTACAGACAGAATCCCAGGTCTGAACTGGTCTTCCGGGCAGAAACCTACTTTGGCAGAAGTAGGTAAATTATAAAAATTACATGGTAAATGATAAGAAGTATGGAAGTTGAATTTAGGCCTTCTGCCACATGCAGTATAATTGGCTTTGATTAATTTTTAGCCTAGAAGGGAATTTTTGTATTTTTATTGTTAACGTATAAAGAAAATATTCATCACTGGCATCTTAAGAAACCAGAGAGAGGCAGATTTTTTGATTCAGATTTAAGGCAAATCAAACAGGCCCACAACTGAACATCAGGGCTTATTTTCTAGGCATGGCTTTGCTTGGTGATAGAGGAATCTCAGAACAGTTCTAGCCAGTCTCCACACTGCTTCTGGTTGAGGACACCTTTGTGCATCAGACTTTTGAAACAACTGACGTTACATACACACCATCAAAGCAAGTCTTGGTATTTAAAGGACTCCAGCAGTGAATCACTTGGAAACAAAAATAGCTTTTCAAAGACTAGATACAACTCTGGGCATATGAATAAGATTCAAAGATTTCTCAAGTCAGAGAGAGACCTCCATTTCCTTCTACGCTGGACTTCCTCTCCGAGGCTAAGAACTGACTCACCCCCTTCACCTCCTCACATATTTGACATAGTCCCTGTAACATGAGAGGCACTTTTTATTAGGTGTATAGCATCTGTTAAAACTTTAAACCCCGGGTAGAGTTTGCTGAACAAAGTAATAACACTAGCCTAACAGGCATTACCTTAAGGATTTTTTTCCCCTTTAATATAAAAGTATAACTACAGTGGTCCAATATACAAATACAAAAAAAAGTTCTCATACTTAAAAAAAAAAAAAAGTACCATAATACTGTACATACAAAAACTGTTCAACAAGAATGATTTAAATATATCTGTTCTTTTCCAGATCTGGAAGACACAAATGTAAAGTTCTGCAACTGTATTATCGCTGGAACTCGTATCCAGGAACGCTGTGTTTCCCGTTCTCTCCCCCTTGCCCCAGCCCCACCTTCAGAGTCCCCTGAGCTTGGATCATGAGCCAGCAGCATCCCTGAAGATAAGCAGAGCCAAATGTTTACTCAACGGAAGTCATTTTTCAGTGAGCTGCTGCTTACCATGAACTATGAAAGCACAAGCATTAAGCCTAGCCAAGATTAAATCCAGACGGAGGTCTTCCCATCCCCTGATTTGCTACTAGCACTGCTTTTGTTGGACCCAGCTTTGGACCCCACTTTGGCTTTTTTTTCCCGGGAACCGTGGGGGTTGTTTTGGTGATTGTAGGCCTGGATGGCCAGATCCAGGCGTTCCTGAGCCATTCTGATTTCCCTCTGCAGAGTCTCCAGGTCGGGTGGGAGGCTGTCCTCATGGCTGCCGTACTGCTGTTCCTGGGCGATGTTGGCCTTGTTTTGCCTGTAGGCAATCTTAGCGTTGGACAGTTCGGTGTACTGGATTTGATCTGGTTTGACGGCAATGTTATAGCCAGGGGGAGCAGATGGTGTATTCCAAGTGAAAGGATAATTATAAGCACCCGGATCTTCCAGTTCCCTCCTTTTACTATTTAGTGAGTCTCGAATTGTCCCAAATCCTAAATGAAGCATCTCCCAAATGTTAAGCAATAGGCAAAGGCCTGTAACACCATACATTATCAGAAGAAAGATGGTCTTTTCAGTGGGTCTAGAAATGAAGCAGTCTATCTTATGAGGGCAAGGGAGTCTGCTGCACACATAGGATGGGTGGACTTGGAAGCCATACAGGAAGTACTGCCCGACCAGGAAGCCCACTTCGAACACGGTCCTTGCCAGCAGCTGCAGCACGTAGATCTTCATGAGCCCATCCTCCCGAATGCGCCGCCGGCCATCGTGCTTAGGTTTAGACTGGTTCTGATCTTTATTTTCTTTCTCACTTTCTAATTCCATTTCTGGATACATCATGGGATCCTCTTCATGGTCCTCTTCCGTTTCTTCCAGAGCCCGGTGCTGTTTCCAGCGCATTGCGTAGGGCTTGCTGCGAGCAGCCTTCTTGTCTGCGTCGCCGTGCTCCATCTTGGCGATCTTATGGATGGCATAGCCCAGGTACATGACCGAGGGGGTGGCCACCAGGATGATCTGGAACACCCAGAAGCGCACATGAGAGAGGGGTGCAAAGGCGTCATAGCAGACATTCTCGCAGCCCGGCTGCTCTGTGTTGCACACAAATTTGCTTTGCTCGTCGTAATAGATGGATTCTCCTCCTACGGCTGTAAGAACGATCCGGAAGACGATCAATACTGTGAGCCAGATCTTCCCTACAAATGTGGAGTGGTTGTGGATCTCCTCTAGTAGGCGAGTGAGGAAGCTCCAACTCATGGTGACTAAATTGGTCCGCCCTGACAAAAATGAAAAACATCAAAGGAAGATCAGCAAATATTAAAATCTTACTTTTTTTTAAAATTGATGATATCTTTAGAAACTACTTCTCTACATACGTGAAGTCTAACTTCAAGGCTCATACTAGAACGACAGAATAAACAGCGCCTCACCCGCCACACCTGGAGAAGGCAATGGCACCCCACTCCAGTACTCTTGCCTGGAAAATCCCATGGACAGAAAAGCCTGGTAGGCTGANCCTTTGTGCATCAGACTTTTGAAACAACTGACGTTACATACACACCATCAAAGCAAGTCTTGGTATTTAAAGGACTCCAGCAGTGAATCACTTGGAAACAAAAATAGCTTTTCAAAGACTAGATACAACTCTGGGCATATGAATAAGATTCAAAGATTTCTCAAGTCAGAGAGAGACCTCCATTTCCTTCTACGCTGGACTTCCTCTCCGAGGCTAAGAACTGACTCACCCCCTTCACCTCCTCACATATTTGACATAGTCCCTGTAACATGAGAGGCACTTTTTATTAGGTGTATAGCATCTGTTAAAACTTTAAACCCCGGGTAGAGTTTGCTGAACAAAGTAATAACACTAGCCTAACAGGCATTACCTTAAGGATTTTTTTCCCCTTTAATATAAAAGTATAACTACAGTGGTCCAATATACAAATACAAAAAAAAGTTCTCATACTTAAAAAAAAAAAAAAGTACCATAATACTGTACATACAAAAACTGTTCAACAAGAATGATTTAAATATATCTGTTCTTTTCCAGATCTGGAAGACACAAATGTAAAGTTCTGCAACTGTATTATCGCTGGAACTCGTATCCAGGAACGCTGTGTTTCCCGTTCTCTCCCCCTTGCCCCAGCCCCACCTTCAGAGTCCCCTGAGCTTGGATCATGAGCCAGCAGCATCCCTGAAGATAAGCAGAGCCAAATGTTTACTCAACGGAAGTCATTTTTCAGTGAGCTGCTGCTTACCATGAACTATGAAAGCACAAGCATTAAGCCTAGCCAAGATTAAATCCAGACGGAGGTCTTCCCATCCCCTGATTTGCTACTAGCACTGCTTTTGTTGGACCCAGCTTTGGACCCCACTTTGGCTTTTTTTTCCCGGGAACCGTGGGGGTTGTTTTGGTGATTGTAGGCCTGGATGGCCAGATCCAGGCGTTCCTGAGCCATTCTGATTTCCCTCTGCAGAGTCTCCAGGTCGGGTGGGAGGCTGTCCTCATGGCTGCCGTACTGCTGTTCCTGGGCGATGTTGGCCTTGTTTTGCCTGTAGGCAATCTTAGCGTTGGACAGTTCGGTGTACTGGATTTGATCTGGTTTGACGGCAATGTTATAGCCAGGGGGAGCAGATGGTGTATTCCAAGTGAAAGGATAATTATAAGCACCCGGATCTTCCAGTTCCCTCCTTTTACTATTTAGTGAATCTCGAATTGTCCCAAATCCTAAATGAAGCATCTCCCAAATGTTAAGCAATAGGCAAAGGCCTGTAACACCATACATTATCAGAAGAAAGATGGTCTTTTCAGTGGGTCTAGAAATGAAGCAGTCTATCTTATGAGGGCAAGGGAGTCTGCTGCACACATAGGATGGGTGGACTTGGAAGCCATACAGGAAGTACTGCCCGACCAGGAAGCCCACTTCGAACACGGTCCTTGCCAGCAGCTGCAGCACGTAGATCTTCATGAGCCCATCCTCCCGAATGCGCCGCCGGCCATCGTGCTTAGGTTTAGACTGGTTCTGATCTTTATTTTCTTTCTCACTTTCTAATTCCATTTCTGGATACATCATGGGATCCTCTTCATGGTCCTCTTCCGTTTCTTCCAGAGCCCGGTGCTGTTTCCAGCGCATTGCGTAGGGCTTGCTGCGAGCAGCCTTCTTGTCTGCGTCGCCGTGCTCCATCTTGGCGATCTTATGGATGGCATAGCCCAGGTACATGACCGAGGGGGTGGCCACCAGGATGATCTGGAACACCCAGAAGCGCACATGAGAGAGGGGTGCAAAGGCGTCATAGCAGACATTCTCGCAGCCCGGCTGCTCTGTGTTGCACACAAATTTGCTTTGCTCGTCGTAATAGATGGATTCTCCTCCTACGGCTGTAAGAACGATCCGGAAGACGATCAATACTGTGAGCCAGATCTTCCCTACAAATGTGGAGTGGTTGTGGATCTCCTCTAGTAGGCGAGTGAGGAAGCTCCAACTCATGGTGACTAAATTGGTCCGCCCTGACAAAAATGAAAAACATCAAAGGAAGATCAGCAAATATTAAAATCTTACTTTTTTTTAAAATTGATGATATCTTTAGAAACTACTTCTCTACATACGTGAAGTCTAACTTCAAGGCTCATACTAGAACGACAGAATAAACAGCGCCTCACCCGCCACACCTGGAGAAGGCAATGGCACCCCACTCCAGTACTCTTGCCTGGAAAATCCCATGGACAGAAAAGCCTGGTAGGCTGCAATCCATGGGGTCGCTAAGAGTCGGACACGACTGAGTGACCTCACTTTCACTTTTCACTTTCACGCATTGGAGAAGGAAATGGCAACCCACTCCAGTGTTCTTGCCTGGAGAATCCCAGGGACAGGGGAGCCTGGTGGGCTGCCGTCTATGGGGTCGCACGGAGTCGGACACGACTGAAGCGACTTAGCAGCAGCAGCAGCACCCACCACCCCACCATCAGGAAAGGCCCTTCCCCTCAGTCTATGAGCAAGAGTGTATGCTGACAGGGCCTTAGGGAAGTCTGATTTCTTTTCATGTCTTCTCTAGTTTAAAAGGTAAAACTGTAGCTGTCATTTGAGATACAATTCTTAAAGTATACTGGATGTTTTACATATAGTGTTGTTTCTTAGACTTTCTGAATTTTGTAAGATAGAGGGAAGAGTACAAAGGCGCATTTATTCGGCCACAGTAAGGCTGCCATCGAGAACACGACGGGGACGCCTGGGCTGGACTCCACTGTGAAGAGGCACCTTACTGGCAAACTTAAATACCGGATCTGGTAACAAAGTATTAACAAGAATTAAGGAGATGGTATAGCTGCAAATATTAATAACTGGCAAAGATCAAGAACTAAAATAAAAGACAGAAACTCAGAAGCCTTAGCTAGGGCGCATCCCAGCAGATTCTAGCCTTCTGTATTATACTTCTGCACTTTATTTATGGCTGATGTTAAAAAATGCCTGCAGACAGAAAATCCAATCAAGAGGTAAATCTACTTAAAACAGCATTTCAAACGACAGTTTTATTCTGAGATTCTTAGATCTACGTTCAGAATCTTGGTAAGAACCATCTGAATAAGGTAATATACGTACAGTCCCTAATTCAGCCCCTGACACAAAGCACACCTAGCTCCTCTCTATCTTTCCTCTCTTGTTTTACTTCTGCAGATTACAGTCGATTATCAGCATCATCAAAGAAATTTGAATACTCTTTTTACCTGTTATCCAGAATTTCTGCTATCCAAAATTTTCTTAGAGAAATGATGCTTTGTTTACAACTTTTCCAGATTTTCTCTGGAAGAGAAACAGAAGAGAAGGCCATTAAGTTTTCTCCCACAGAAAACAGTAAATCACCAGAATGCCATTTTCAGGGAGAAACAGTTTTCCATGTACCACAGGAATCAATTAGCATGAGATGGAAACCAGGACTGAGCTTGAATATCACTGTTCTCTTCCCCAATACATTGTGATAGGAGAAAATCCCTAAAAGTGACTCGAAGGTGCTTCAGTCACTGTAGTCTACGAAAATATGACAGGAAGATGAATCATTTGTGAAAATCTGAAACAGATGAACTCTGGCATGTATAGGAAAAAGCCACAGCAGAAAAAATCAACGAATTTAAGCCAGGTCATTATAGGCGTTGCGAAAATCTTCACCCCACCTGCTCTATTCCTGCCCTCTTCTCTGGAGCAGCCAACTAGGAGCAAGCTGTTTACTTACAACATCCAACAGCTGGCTCCCTGTCACTGGGACACCCATATCCATAGGAGGTGATCCACAGACTCAACTGCTCACAGAAAGAAAACATCTGCACCAGTACTGGGACTACAAGTGTATACACACAGGACAAGTTACTTCTCATTATCAAGTTCTGCCAGCTACGGGATAGCCATGGTCATGAATCCTCCTTATTTGCTATCACTTAAATGTAAAAGAAACCCTGAGTGTTCAAAGTTATTATATGTTCAAAATAACTTAATAAAAATTTTGGGGGTAAGATATATGAAAAAAAACCCAAAACAATTCCCAAAAGATCAATGAAGAAGAAAAAAGTTCTGAAGCATCTACATAAGGTGCAAGTATCAAGATTTATATACAGAAGAGTCCAATCACACAAGTATTTCACCACAGGACTTCAAGTACAGCTCTCGTTTCCAGCACTGGGGTCCAACTGAGCTCAACAGTGCTCCTCTTACTCTATACACAAGTTATAAAACCAAAACAAAAGTAAATAATAAGCAATCTTTAAGTGGTGATGTAAGCCAGGTTTCCATAATGGATCACATCTACAGGGTCTAGACTCACATTTTTCCAAAATGCCGTCTCTAAAGCATTTCCCTTAAAGCCTGAAATTGTATTTGTTCCAATAAGCCAAATCATGAAGGTGCAATCATTGGTTAGTTAGAAAACTCATTCTCTACACTTCCATCTGTACCAAAAACAAATGGATATCTTTTTAACAACTATTGCTATGAAATAATTTCTCAACAATTCACTATTTCATACAATAATCTTAACTTTTTTGGGGGGAGGGGATCAATGGCAAATCCTTCAAAGCCTGTATAATAAAGCAGTCATTTAAACACAGCTAGAAACACACATTTCATACTAGTTAAGCTGCAGGCCTTTACAATGCTGAACACTTAAAAGCCTGGTTTTCCAAAGGTTTTATAAGTGTCACAGCACCCTATCCCCAAACCTTGAGTATAAATGAAGTGTACGGTACTATAACTTCAGCATCTCATAACATGGATGATGGGTGGTTTTCTTTCTAAAGTAACCACAGGCTTCCTAACTGAATGGCAGCATCACCACTCTTTGGATCTACTGAGCTGTCAGTGGGTTTTTCCTTTGATACTCTTTCCTTTCCAAATCCCTTTCCTCTTCTTGTAAGCATTAAGAGAAAGGCTTAAACATCAGAGTACACTACTCCAATCTGTGGGAAAGGGTAGAAAGGGAAAGTGGGAGGGAGTGCAAGGGGAGACAAGAGTCAACTAGTAGAATTGTGGGTTCTGGAATTGACGTTTCTAAGCAAAACTGTGTCACTGCCAAGTGTGGCCTCACTGTGCTGCTGCACCGGTGAAACTCCCTTTTCTCATTACCACTTTTTTGCTCTGCTAACAGACAAAACAACAGGATTTCCCTGGTGGCTCAGGAGTAAAGACTCTGCCTGCCAATTCAGGAGACGCACGTTCGATCCTTGACCCGGGAAGATCCCCTGGAGAAGGAAAGAGTAACCCACTCCAGTACTCTTGCCTGGGAAATCCATGGACAGAGGAGCCCAGCAGGGCTACAGTCCATGGGGCCGCAAAGAGCAGGACACGGCTTAGCACTGAGCAACAGCAACAACTGGCAGAACGCGGTCTTCTCTGACATCCCTGCTTCCGCAGACAGCCTCGGTGAAAGGTGAGCAGTGAGAGCGCACAAGTAACTGTGAGCGGTCTCCTCTGACATCCCCGCTTCCGCAAACAGCCTCAGTGAAGGGTGAGCAGTGAGAGCGCACAAGTAACTGTGAGCAGCTTTCATGAAAAATAAAGATCACTTCCGTATTCTACCTATGAATGCAAAGTGACATGGGAGCGTGTGATGAGTGTGGTGGGGATGGGGGAGGGATGCTAAACAACTAAATGATTTTTGCCAACTAGGAAAGCCAACAGATTTATACGTTTTTTGACACTTAATATCTTCTTAAATATATCCTTTATGCTCTGGCTGAATTCATCTATAGACAAATCTAGGAAGTAGTAGAATTAGGACACAAGAAATGTAAATCTGCACGGTTCTTGCCCTGTGCTGTCATTTGAGTTTCTAAAAAGGTTCTAGCAATTTACAACACCTGCCAATGAAGCACAATTTTACCTCAACCCCAGCAGCACTGTCTGCTATGCTACTCTGCTAGATGCAAAATGGAATTTCAAAAGTATCTCAATTTGTATGTTTTTAATACAGCAGGATACGTTCCCCTTATAGTCCTCCTTCTTCATGAACTATTCCTATCCTTTTGCCCATTTATCTGCAGAATGTATTCTGCATTTGACATTTAATATAAATATATTTGTTTTCCTTCAAAATTTACTACTTTATATAGTCACACCAGTCAATCTGTTAAATAAATATTCTTTCTAGGACAGGTTTTTAAATAACCTGCAAAATTCTTGGTAGCCCATAATTCAAAAGTATTCTTGATTCTATCCCCACCCCACCCCACAACACATACTGAAGAAAATCATGTTTGCTTACATAAAATGTACTGGACAGAAATCAAACATGCTATTTTTAGCCTGGTTTCCAAATAAACTTTCAAATCTACCTTGTCTTACACTAGAAAAGAGAATTTTAAAAATTACTTGGTATCAACATGGTAATAAATTATGTAATCCCCTCCCAAATTATTTATATTTGAAGAGTTTTCTATCAACTATATCCTAAACAGGATCAAGTCAAAGTTTACTGCCTCTTTCTGTAAACTAAAAGCATCTCTGGAGACCAAACGTAAAAGCTCATTATTTGGATTATCTCTGGAGGTAGATTATATGATCAGATCTATTTAACAATGAAGAACTGAGTCCCAGAAAGGTTTTAAAATTTCCCCAAGATCACCCAGTTATTAAGAGGTGAAGCTAGAATCTGAAGTCAGTCTTACTTTAGATTCTGGGCTTTTAACCACTAGTTAAGAATTACATTACAGATGAGTTGGAACAAAGTACAGGTCCCATGTGAACACAGACGAAGGGACCTTATCTTAATCATTGGGATCAGAATTAGACTAAATAATAAAGTAAATTCAAAAAGATCAAGGGGGAAATTTCAGAGTTTAAGATCTTATACACAGAATGAACTGCAAGTTAAAAAACCAAAACAACCCCCCCTCCAAATAAAAAGCCCCAAAAGAACTTCAAGGTTTCTTGGCAGTTGGAAAAGAAAAATAATGATTTCACTAAGAAAGATAACTTCTCTGGGCATTGAGAATAGGGGCTAAAGAAGTTGGTAAATTCAGTCCAGGAGTGATTAGAGTTGTTAAAGGGGAGATATACATGTGAGCAGATGTGCTCAAAAATACTGTAAATAAATCAAACCAGAATTGTAAAGAATGTTCAAGTAACTATAGGAAAATGGAAAAAAGAAAACACATCAGCAGAGTGGACAAACAGAACACAATTTCTAAAATTAAAAAGAATGACTATGGGAGGAGATCCCTGAGATTCTGAAAAGCCGAAAAAAAAAAAAAAGAGAGAGAGAGAGAGAGACATTCACTGGGTAGGAATGACTATACCTAGTGTTGGTGAGGATGTGGAGAAGCTAGTACTCTAAAACACTGGTCACTTTGCAAAACAGTCTGGCAGTGGAGCTTGCTGTAAAGAACTGCCTGCCAATGCAAGAGACATAAGAGACACAGGTTCAATCCCTGGGTGGGGAAGATCCCCTGGAGGAGGGCATGGCAACCCACTCTAGTATTCTTGCCTGGAGAAATCCATGGACAGAGGAGCCTGGTGGGCTGTAGTCCATAGGGTTGCAAAGAGTCGGACATGACTGAATCGACTTAGCACACACATGCAAACATATATCAACTCTATGATCCAGCCAGTCTGATCCTAGGCACGAAGTAAAACCCTATGTCTATAAAAGGACTTGAACATACATGTTCACAACAATTTTATGTCTAATAGTCAAAAACTGGAAACACAAATGTCCATCATCAGGTTGATGAATAAACAAATTGTGGTATATTCATACAATGGAATACTAACTCAGCAATAAACTACTGATATGTGTAACATGGATGAATCTCAAAGTCAGGCAAAAAAAAACACTATATGATTCCATTTATAAAAATTCCAGAAAACGCAAACTAATCTATAATGACAAAAAGCACATCAGCAGTTGCCTATAGTGGGGTGCAGGGAGGCATTGGCCAGCCTGATAATCAAACTCTCCTGGCTATTATTTTTCAGTTTCTATTTCTGTCTCACTTCTCCTTTCCAAACTTCTAAATACATATCCTGATTTTTGTTCTATCTTATTAGCCCATCCTTTTCAGCACTCTTTGTTGATTTCTTCACCAGAACTCAAGCTGTAAATGATGTCCCATTTGCCCAAACATCCCCCTGGAATTTCAGAATTGAAATTCAGCTGCTGCTCTACATCTTCTCTTGGATGTCTAACAGGCACCTGAAATTTAACATACCCCAAACCAATTCTCCCTTCCTCCAAAGAGTTACTCTTATTCTGTCTGCAGTTTTCCCAAACTAAGTAATTTTGTCATTCATGATGTTTTTATGGCCAAAATTTTCAAGACAACTTCACTCTTTTTTCTCACTCCATAGCCAAGCTATCAGCAAATCTTGTCAGTTCTATCTTCAAAATATATATCCACAGTCCAACCACTTCTTTCAATCTCTACCACTATCACACTGATCCAAGTCACCTTGGATCTCTCGCCAAGATTACTATAAAAGCAAGAGTCTTCTAATTGGTCCCCTAGCTTATCCTCTTCAGAGAAGGCAATGGCACCCCACTCCAGTACTCTTGCCTGCGAAATCCCATGGACGGAGGAGCCTGGTAGGATATAGTCCATGGGTTTGCCAAGAGTCGGACACGACTGAGCAACTTCACTTTCACTTTTCACTTTCATGCACTGGAGAAGGAAATGGCAACCCACTCCAGTGTGTTTGCCTGGAGAATCCCAGGGACAGTAGCCTAGTGGGCTGCCATCTATGGGGTCGCACAGAGTCGTACAATACTGATGTGACTTAGCAGCAGCTTATCCTCTTAACCCTCTAAGTCTCTTCTCCAAAAAGCAACCAGAGTAAAGCTTTTAGAAAACAAGTCAGATAATGTCTCTCTTCTGCTCAAAATTCTCTCAGAACAAACCCTCCAATCTTCACCACAATCTATCGATGGCATCCTTTATCACACAGCTGCTAGGACACTTCTGGTCTCTTGACCTTCCACTCTCCCTCTGGCTCACTCTGAATAAGGAATACCTACATCCTCGCTATCCCCTGTTCATACCAGTCATGCCATACTTTTGCCTCAAGATTACTGTACTTGTTATTTTCACTGCTTTGAAATATTTAATTTCATAGATATGAGCAGAACACACTCTCACTTCATCCAAGTTCAGCCCAGAAGTCATCTCCCTAATGACTTTCCTCAGGCCACTTTCCTCTAAAATAACATTTCTCATTCTCCAGCCCTTTAATTTTTCTTTATAACACTTACTCTCACATAATTTCTATTTTACAACTTGTTTATAGAAGGTAAACTCCCTGAAGGCAGGCTTTTGTTCTTTTATCCCTAATACCTAAACCCCCACAGCCTGACAAAAGGTAGTAGGTTTTCAATAAATTGTGCTCAGTCACTAAATCGTGTTCATTAAGTCATGTCTGACTCTGTGACCCCATGGACTTTAGCCGGCCAGGCTCCTCTATCCATGGAATTTTCCAGATAAGAATACTGGAGTGGGTTGCCATTTCCTACTCCAGGGGATCTTCCTGACCCAGGGTTACCCAGGGATTGAATGCATGTCTCTTAAGTCTCCTGCATTGGCAGGCAGATTCTTTACCACTCCGCCACCGGGGAAGTCCCTCTCAATAAATATCTGTTGAATAAAAATGTCCCTGATGTACTAACTGGAAATACAGGACTCAGAACAATATTATCCCAATACTGTGAACACAAAAAAATTTTATGCATTACAAAACCCTAGAAGAAAAAAAAAAAAAAGCTTGAAAGGATATAAATGAATACCCACTCTACCTTCTCCCTTCTTTAGCCTTTTTCCCGTATCTCCACTAGAATTCTCTCTCTAAAATGGATGTGTTACTCCTTTGCTAAAAAGACACTGATGAAAGTCGCCCCTCAAATCAGTGGGGCCAAGATGGATTTTTTTTAAGTATTAGAATAAAACATAGTTGATATTTGTTATAACTTTGAACATGGGAAGAAAAGATGAATCTGAGTACAAAAAAATAAGTGTCTCCACAGATAAAAGAAAAACCAATTTAAACAATACTGGAAAACAATGAACTGGGGAAAGAGGTTTCTGTAATTCTTTTATATCCAAAGAGCTAATCTCTAATATATATAGAGAGAGTTCAAAACAGACATTCCACAGAAAGAAAAACACAAATTCCCCTTTAAAAATGCACAACATGGATGAACCTTGAAAACATAATGCCAAGTGAAAGAAGTCCGACACAAAAGCCACCAACTGTATGGTTCCATTTATATGAACTGTCCAGAATAAGCAAATCAACAGAGACAGGTTAGTTAGTGGCTGTTAGGGCCTATGGGCTTCCCTTCTGGCTCAGCTGGTAAACAATCCACCTGCAAAGTAGGAGACCTGGGTTCGATCCCTGGGTCGGGAAGATCCCCTGGAGAAGGGAAAGGCTACCCACTCCAGTATTCTGGCCTGGAGAATTCCATGGACTGTACAGTTCATGGGGTTGCAAAGAGTCGGACACGACTGAGCTTCACTTCAGGGCCTATAGGAAATGGATTGTGATTGTTAATGAGTATAGGCTATCTTTTGGGGATAATGAAAATGTTTGGAATTAAGGCAATGGTGGTGGTTACACAACCTTGTGAATATACTAAAACCACTGAATTGTATACTTTTTTTTTTTAACAAGAAATAGCATTTATTGGTGANAAAGACTAGAGATCCCTTCAAGAAAATTAAAGATACCAAGGGAACATTTCATGCAAAGATGGGCACAATAAAGGACAGAAGTGGTATGGACCTAACAGAAGCAGAAGATATTAAGAAGAGGTAGCAAGAATACACAGAAGAACTATACAAAAAAGACCTTAAAGACCCAGATAACCACAATGGTATGATCCCTCATCTAGAGCCAGATATCCTGGAGTCTGAAGTCAAGTGGGCCTTAGGAAGCATCACTATGAACAAAGCTAGTGGAGGTGATGGAATTCCAGGTGAGCTATTTCCAATCCTAAAAGATGATGCTGTGAAAGTGCTGCACTCAATATGCCAGCAAATTTGGAAAACTCAGCAGTGGCCGCAGGACTGGAAAAGATCAGTTTTCATTCCAGTCCAAAAGAAAGGCTATGGCAAAGAATCTTCAAACTACCGCACAATTACACTCATCTCACATGCTAGCAAAATAATTCTCAAAATTCTCCAAGTGAGGCTTCAACAGTACATGAACTGAGAACTTCCAGATATTTAAGCAGGATTTAGAAAAGGGAGAGGAACCAGAGATCAAATGTCCATCTGATGGATCATACAAAAAACAAGAGAGTTCCGGAAAAACATCAACTTCTGCTTTATTGACTACACCAAAGCCTTTGACTGTGTGGATCACAACAACAAATGTGGCAAATTCTTCAAGAGATGGGAATACTAGACCACCTGACCTGCCTCCTGAGAAATATGTATGCATGTCAAGAAGCAACAATTAGAACCGGACATGGAACAATGGACGGGTCCAAATTGGGAAAGGAGTATGTCAAGGCTGTATATTGTTACCCCGTTTATTTAACTTTTATGCAGAGTACATCATGTGAAATACCAGGCTGGATAAAGCACAAGCTGGAATCAAGATTGCCAGGAGAAATATCAATAACTTCAGATATGCAGATGACACCACACTAATGGCAGAAAGTGAAGAAGAAATAAAGAACCTCTTGATAAAGGTGAAAGAAAAGAGTGAAAAAGCTGGCTTAAAACTCAGCATTCAAAATACTCAAATCATGGCATCTGGTCCCATCGCTTCATAGCAAATAGATGGGGAAACAATGGAAAGTGACAGACTTTATTTTCTTAGGCTCCAAAATCCCTGCAGATGGTGATTGCAACCATGAAATTAAAAGACACTTGCTCCTCAGAAGAAAAGCAATGACCAACCTAGATAGCATATTAAAAAGCAGAGACATTCCTTTGCCAATAAAGATCCGTCTAGTCAAACCTGTGGTTTTTCCAGTAATCATGTATGCATGTGAGAGTTGGACTATAAAGAAAGCTGAGCACCGAAGAATTGATGCTTTTGAACTGTGGTGTTGGAGAAGACTCTTGAGAGTCCCTTGGACTGCAAGGAGATCCAGCCAGTCCATCCTAAAGGAAATCAGTCCTAAATATTCATTGGAAGGACTGATGCTGAACCTGAAACTCCAGTACTTTGGCCACCTCATGCGAAGAACTGACTCATTGGAAAAGACCCTGATGCTTGGAAAGATTGAAGGCAGGAGAAGAGAAGGACAGAGGATGAGGTGGTTGGATGGCATCACCAACTCAGTGGACATGAGTTTGAGCAAGCTCTGGGAGTTGGTGATGGACAGGGAGGTCTGGCGTGCTGCAGTCCATGGGGTTGCAAAGAGTCAGACATGACTGAGCTACTGAACTGAAATTACATACAATTGTATACAATTACCATACTACAGAATTACACTGTATGAATGTATGTTTGTAATAAAATGTCATATGTGATGTTATATGCAATGTATAGCAGCATATAACATACAATAGGAAATATATATAACAGTATTTTAAATCATTTAGTATTGATACATCCACAATGTTGTCAGCCATTTCCAACTAGTTCCAGACATGTTCATCACCCAAAAAGAAAGCCCTTGTACTCCTTAAGCAGTAATATTTTTAGTTTTTATTTTTTAAAGCACCGCATGACTTCATGTATTTAAAAAACATTTCTCCAGCAATTTCCTGGCGGTCCAGTGGTTAGGACTCGGCGCTCTCACTGCCAAGGGTGCAGGTTCCATCCTTGGTCCGGGAAATAAGTACCTGCAAGGTGTGGCTAGGCCAAAAAATTTAAAAATGTCCAAACCTTCTGCTCATCACCACCCCCAATCCATGAGTGGGTAGTTGCGGGGAAGACCGCACTACAAACCAGCCAGTGAGGACCCATCGCCGGGCCGCAGAACCCGCGCGAGTCGCCCACTTGTCCCAGCAGCGACCCCCACGGGGACTCCCCTCGAGGTCTGCCCTGGGCTCCACCTACACGGCGCGTCCCTGCGCCCGCTCGCCTGCGGCCATGCAGAGAACCTAGGAGTGCGCGGCCCGAAGACTTGGAAAGAAGGCTTTTGTCCTGGGAGTGGGGGGCGCCCAGGCTCGCCGCGGGGCTCCCCTCGGTGCGCAAGACGGTCCAGGTCGGGCCCAGGACCGGCTCTGACTCACGGCTCGCCCCGCGCCTCAGAGCCTCCGCCGCCACAGGCGCCGGGTCCCTCGCGGGCGGGGAAGGCGGAGTCTGCTGGGAAGGCGGGCGGCCGGGTCAGCGCTTCCCAGGCCTCCGGGCCGCCCTCCCTTCCACCGCCGAGGCGGAGCCAGGGCCGTGCCCGCCCGCCGGAAGGGTGAGGCCGGCGAACCGGCCTCGACAGAGCGGTCAGCGTGTTGGCGGCGTCTTCCTCTGGTGTCTCCTTCCGTCTAGGCCGGCGCTGCGATTCCCTGAGGGCTGTCGCGATCAGCCCACAGCACAGAAAGGTGTAGAGACGGCCTGGTCTGCGCAGGTATGGGCGCCCTCTGGCCAGAGGGGAAAGGAGAAAGTGGTCCCTAGCCTGGGAAGGCCAGGCGAGAAGGGAATTCCAGGGCTGGGGCTCAGGGCTGGCGTTGGGAGACCGGACCCCGCTTTGGGCTGAGGCCAAAGTGAAAGTGAAGTCGCTCAGTCGTGTCCTACTCTTTGTGACCCCATGGTAGTCCATGGAATTCTCCAGGCCAGAATACTGGCATGGGTAAGCCTATCCCTTCTCCAGTAGATATTCCTGATCCTGGGATCGAACCAGGGTCTTCTGCATTGCAGGCAGATTGTTTACCAACTGAGCTATCAGGGAAGCCCTGAGGGGAGGAACTCTCTAGTTCTTCTTGCCTTCCACCCTCCTGGGAGGCCGTGGCCCCAGAGCCTCCAAGCTTGCCCTTGCCTGCCCAGGGCTGCCTAAAGACTCATGGGCATCCCAGAATAGGCACTGGAGAAGGAGCCCAAACTAGCATGAGTGACACTAGCAGGTGGCTAGAGAGAAACAGGCAGGGGGCCCAGCCAGGCAGAAAGTGAGCCCAGCGAGAAAGGTCACAGAAACAACAGAGAAAAGCTGGCAGAGGGAAGTAGACGGACTGACATGGCTGTGTGAGGGTGACACCAGCAGGAAGTGGGCTTTGGTTGCAGAGTCAAAGACAACTCTGGCTGACTTGAATCCAGCAATTGAAGGAGTTTATCTTAAAGATCATGTCTGGCAGCTGGGGAGAAAGAAATGCACCATGATGGTCCGCCTGGTTGCTAATGGTGGTGAAAAGGTAGAATCAACTCTAAGGTTGAACCCTGGTGTGCTGCTAGTGGGAATGGAAGATGAGGCAGCCACTGTGGAAAATAGTATGACATTCCTCAAAAAAAAAAAAAAATAGAGAATTACCATTTTGTTGTTGTTGCTCAGTCGTGTTCAACTCTTTGCGATCCTATGGACTGCAGCACACCAAGCTTCCTTGTCCTTCACCATCTCCCAGAGCTTGCTCAAACAAACTCATGTCCGTTGAGTCAGTGGTGCCATCCAACCATCTTATCCTCTGTCGTCCCCTTCTCCTCCTGCCTTCAAGCTTTCCCAGCATCAGGGTCTTTTCCAATGAGTTGACTCTTTGCATGAGGTGGCCAAAGTATTGGAGCTTCAGCTTCAGCATCAGTCCTTCCAATGAATATTTAGGACTGATTTCCTTAAGGATTGACTGGTTTGATCTCCTTGCAGTCAAAGGGACTCTCAAGCGTCTTCTCCAACACCACAGTTCAAAAGTATCAATTCTTCAGCGCTCAACCTTCTTTATGGTCCAACTCTCACATTGGTACATGACTACTCAAAAAACCATAGCTTTGACTAGACTGACCTTTGTTGGCAAAGTAATGTCTAGTAATGCCTTCTAGGTTGATCTTAGCTTTTCTTCCAAGGAGCAAGCATCTTTGAATTTTATGGCTGTAGTCACCATCTGCAGTTATTTTGGAGCCCAAAATAAGAATTTTCCAGTTTGTTGTGATCCACATAGTCACAGGGTTTAGCAGGAGTAGATGTTTTTCTGGAATTCTCCAGCTTTTTCTATGACCCAGTGGATGTTGGCAATTTGATATCTGATTCCTCTGCCTTTTCTAAATCCAGCTTGTATATCTGTAAGTTCTCAGTTCATGTACTGTTGAAGCCTAGTTTGGAAGATTTTGAACATGACCTTGCTAGCATGACAAATGAGTGCAGTTGTGTGGTAGTGTTCACATTCTTTGGTATTGCCCTTCGTTGGGACTGGAATGAAAACTGAAAACCGACCTTTTCTGGTCCTGTGGCCACTGCTGAGTTTTTCAAATTTACTGGCATTTTGAGTGAAGCACTTTCACAGCATCATCTTTTAGGATTGGAAATAGCTCATCTGGAATTCTATCACCTCCACTGGCTTTGTTTGTAGTGATGCTTCCTAAGGCCCATTTGACTTTGGACTCCAGGATGTCTGGCTCTAGGTGAGTGATCATACCATCATGGTTATCTGGGTCTTTAAAATCTTTTTTGTATGGGTCTTCTGTGTATTCTTGCTACCTCTTCTTAATATCTTCTGCTTCTGTTAGGTCCATACCATTTCTGTCCTTTATTGTGCCCATCTTTGCATGAAATGTTCCCTTGGTATCTCTAATTTTCTTGAAGAGATCTCTAGTCTTTCCCATTCTATTGTTTTCCCCTGTTTCTTTACATTGACCACGGAAGAAGGCTTTCTTGTCTCTCCTTGCTATTCTTTGGAACTCTGCATTCAGATGGGTATATCTTTCCTTTTCTCCTTTGCCTTTCGCTTCTCTTCTTTTCTCAGCTATTTGTAAGCCCTCCTCAGACAACCATTTTGCCTTTTTGCATTTCTTTTTCTTGGGGATGGTTTTGATCACCGTCTCTTGTACAGTGTTATGAACCTCCATCCATAGTTCTTCAGGCACTCTGTCTATCAGATCTAATCCCTTGAATCTACATGATCCAGCAATTTCACTTCTGGGTACTTAATGAAGATGATTGAAAGTAGGAGCTTGAAGAGATATTTGTAGAGTCGTGTTCCCAACAGCATTATTGACAGTAGCCAAAAGGTGGAAGCAACCCAGTGTCTATGGATAGGTGAATAGATCAAATGTGCTCCATCCATCCAGTGGAATGTTATTTAAAATTTCAAAAGAGCATTCTGAGACCTGCTACATCATGGATGAAATGAGGACAGTATGGTCAGTGAAATCAAACAGTCACAAACAGATAGCTACTGTATGACTCCACTTGCATGAGTTGCCTAGAGGAGCCAGATTCCTAGAGACAGAACGTAAGGATGGTGGGGGGCATGGGCTGGGGGAGGGAAGGAGGGTTATTGTCTAATGGGCACAGAGTTTCAGTTTGGGGAGACGATGAAGTTCTGGGGATGGATGGTGGGGATGGTTGCACAACAAGGTGAAGGTGCTTCATGCCACTGAACTGTGCACTTAAAAATGGTTCAGGTGGTAAACTCAATGCTATGTGTATTTGATCCCAATGAAAAAGAACAAGCCTGAGAAAGAGCTTCCAACATACATGCTGATGTCGGAAGGTGTCCACAAGGAAGAAAGGAGGACGTGTATGATGGTGGCAGCACGGGGAAGCTGGTTCTGGGCAGCAGGATGAGCATCACTTTCTCTGTTGCATATTACAATGTCCTTTTGGAACTAGAACTGTGCGCAACTGGGACCTGAACCTGGGGCAACCTGGATTCTTCTGGAGGGTTCCAAAAGCCCATACACAGCCATGCTCTGCTCTTGCTCCTCCTCCTGGCCAGTGGGGCTGAGACCTTTCGCATCTGTGCCTTCAATGCGCAGCGGCTGACACTTGCCAAGGTGGCCAGGGAACCTGTGCTCGACACCTTAGTGAAGGTCAGTTCATCCCTGCAGGGAAACTAGGCCCCTGAGGACCATGACCCAAAACCCCTAGCCCTGTCTGACCAGGGGCATGTCCCAGAGAAGAGGGGGACATCAGGAGACATGGTGTGGCAATGTGGAGCAGCACCTTCCTTCCCTGTTGGCCTCAGTCTCCTCCTCTGTAAAATGGGTGCAGTGTCAATGGCAATGGCATTCTGTCTTCTCCCAGGGCTTTTCTAGCCTCATAGCTCTCTTGGGGCTGCAGCCAGCGTGTTATAATATTCATGGCCACGCCAGTGCCCGGTCCCCAGAGAGACTACCCTTCTGCTTGGGCAGCTGGCCCCGAGCAGGACTAGCCTTCCTGGTTTCCTGCAGATCCTGGCTCGCTGTGACATCACGGTGCTGCAGGAGGTGGTGGACTCTTCTGACAGTGCCATCGCCCTCTTGCTTCGAGAACTCAATCGGTGAGGAGGGCTCTGTGGGTCTTAACAGAGGGCCCCCCCTGAGAGCCTCAGGGTCGCTGACCCCAGGTCCCCTTTCCTGGCAGATTTGGCGACTCTGGGCCCTACGCCTCCCACAGCAGCCTCCTGCTAGGGCGCAGCACATACAAGGAGAAGTACGTCTATCTCTACCGGTGAGCACAGATGGAGACCGAGGCAGCCTGGATGCTTGGTGCCGTGTAGTAGCCCCAAGGGTGGCCCTCACCTTCACACTGTACTTCTCATCAGAGGTTTTACCCCGGGGTCTTCCTGTGTTCTACCCCAGACAGCTTTGGTGCCCATGTTTCCCTCCAGAAGGACACCTTCCTTCCCCAAGCATAGATGTGGGCACCCCATGCCTCCCCCCTGCAGAAGCCACTAGGGCTCAGGGTGAGAGTGGCCCTCTCTTTGGGAGTGACTGGTTGCAGCTCCTGGGAGGAGACTCCTTGGGGACCTGTCTTGAGTCCTGGGCAGATGCAGTTTCTGGAAACAGCCCTCAATCCCTGGGAGGACAGCCTGAGGGGGTCAGGATTGAGAGGGAAAGGGTGGCAGTCGGAGATGGAGACCTGCTCCTCTATATAGATGAAATTATATAATATCTAGAACTCACTCCAAAATGATGGGGAAACAGAGCCCTGCCCATACACCAGCCCCTCTCCTAATCTCAGAGTGGAAATTGATCTGAGTGTCCATCAGCCGATGAACGGGTAAATGAAAGGTGGTCTCTCCACATAGTGGAGTATCATTTGGCCTAAGAAGGGAGGAAGTCTCAGCCAGGCTGCAGCTTGGATGAAGCTGGGACACATGTGCTAAGGGAAAGAACCAGTCACAGAATACTACGTATTATTTGATTCCATTTGCATGACGTGTTCAGCAGAGATGGAAAACAGATCAGGGGCTGAAAGGGAGGGGAATGAATGGTCATGAGTGATGTTTCTTTGGCCTGCTAAGAATATTCTGAAATTGATTGTGATGATGGTTGCACAACTTTGTGCATTGCCACTGAACTATGCATGTTAAACAAGGTACCTTTATGGTAAGTGAATTCTAGCTCAATCTAAAAGAAGTTCTAGAAAGAAGGGCTGGAAGGCTGTGCTTCCATGAAATAGAGCTGCTGGTGGCGGGCCCCCCTCCCTGAGTGCCAGCTCTGATGTGGGCACTTGCAGACCAAGAGCAGTGACATGGAGCCACTGCTTCTTGTCCCTGGTCCACCAGGTCACATAAGGCAGAGGTCCGGGACTCCTACATGTACGACAATCGGGATGATCTCTTTACCCGGGAGCCCTTTGTGTGCTGGTTCTCTTTACACAGCAAGGGTAAGAGGAGGGGGTAGAAGGGTGGTCCCGCTATGGGGGAGCAGGAAGTGGGGTCTGGAGGTTTCTGCCAGGGCGGGGAGGGGGCTTGGTCACCCAGAAGGGACTGAGCCTGGGAGGGCCAGGAGTGGCTGGGAGCCCTGTGTCCCTGGGGTATTGCAGTTCTTCCCAGCCTTGTGCTGGTCCCGCTGCACACCACTCCGAAGGCCGTGGAGACGGAGCTGAATGCCCTGTATGACGTGTTTCTGGATGCTTCCGGGCGCTGGCACACCAAGGTAGGGCTGGGCCAATTCCGTGGGAGGGAGGAGGGCCAGGGCAGCCAGGTGGCTGGGCCTGACAGCTGCCTGCATCTCCAGGATGTGATCCTGCTCGGGGACTTCAATGCTGACTGTGCATCACTGACCAAAAAGCGCCTGGACGACCTAGTTCTTCGGACTCAGGCTGGCTTCCACTGGGCCATCGCCGACGGCGTGGACACTACGGTGCGGGCCAGTACCCACTGCACCTACGACCGCATCGTGCTCCATGGGGAGCACCTCCAGAGCCTGCTGCGTGGCGCGGCCGCCTTCAACTTCCCCCAGAGCTTTGGGCTCACTGAGCAGGAGGTAAAGCAGTGGTGAGGCCGCAGTGGGCTCCCCGGGAACCCCCTCAGGCCTAAGACTGATGCTTTGTCTCCCTGCTGCCTGCCCCCAGGCTCTCAACATCAGTGACCACTACCCTGTGGAGGTGGACCTGGCGCTGAGCCGGGCAGTGCACGGGGTCCAGCCCCCCTGCCTGGACACTCTGTGGCTGTCACTGCTGCTGCCCCTCCTGGCCCCCCAGCTGGGCCTGGTGGCCTGAAGCCATGTACCTGCTGCCCCAAAATGAGGACTGTCCTGTCTTCTGGACTCAAAGCCCTGCCCTGCTCCCAGCCTGCCCTGGTGCCACCCCTCTGTATGCCTTCGCTTTGGGTGTGTCCTCTGGTCAGGCCTGTGCCTGCCTGGCATCAGAAGGTGGAAAAGGCAGGTGGGGCCCTGGGGCTGGACCCATGCCACTTGTCCCCCAGGTATTATCAAGAATGAGGACAGAAGACTGGGTTAGTGGGTGAGGGGGCTCAGTAGAGGTGATCTTGGCTCAAGGGCAGGGCTCAGAGAAGGGAATTGCAACAGATCAAAGGATTTTATCCTGACAAAACCATCCACTCCAAGAACAGAAAGCCAGATGACACAGACATTACATGTGTGTAGCAGACATGCCAAAAGGTCATCTTTAACATACACAAGACTCCTAGAAAACAGTATTAAGACCCCAGGAGATACAGTGGTAGAGATCAGCAGTTTATACACACACACACACACACACACTAGAAAACAACAGGAGATACAAGGGTAGAGATCAGCAGTTTATACACACACAAACTGGAAAACAACAGGAGATACAAGGGTAGAGATCAGCAATTTATACACAGACATACACACATAAGAAAACAGCAAGTGGTCAAACTCATTGTAACTTAACCAGATGCCGTAACACCTCTGGTCAAGTCCATGTTCAGAACCACAATGCAATTTGGCCCCTACCACTCAGGGTGTGGTCAATCACTGCCTAGAAGAGGCTGGTCACCAAGGCTGTAGATGTACACAAAGTATCTATAGAAACTAGTGTAACCATTATAGACACTTTGTAAATGTGTGGTCCTATGGGGGTAAAGACTTCCCTGGTGGCTCAGATAGTAAAGCTGCCTACCATGTGGGAGACCTGGGTTCAATCCCTGGGTTGGGACGATCTCCTGGAGAAGGCAATGGCACCCTACTCCAGTATTGCCTGGAAAATCCCATGGATGGAGGAGCCTGGTAGGCTACAGTCCATGGAGTCGCAAAGAGTCAGACATGACTGAGCAACTTCACTTCATGGGGGTAAAAGGACACACAGCAAAAGTTAACTAAATTACCCCATTTAGTGTGTTGTCAGCAGAGAGCTCTTCCCCACCTCCCTTTTCCAGAAAACAGACCTCATTAAAAATCTGGACATTAGAGCTATTGTACTGTGAATTCACCTGCAATGAGGGAGACCTGGGTTCGATCCCTGGGTTGGGAAAATCCCCTNCACTTCATGGGGGTAAAAGGACACACAGCAAAAGTTAACTAAATTACCCCATTTAGTGTGTTGTCAGCAGAGAGCTCTTCCCCACCTCCCTTTTCCAGAAAACAGACCTCATTAAAAATCTGGACATTAGAGCTATTGTACTGTGAATTCACCTGCAATGAGGGAGACCTGGGTTCGATCCCTGGGTTGGGAAAATCCCCTGGAGGGCTTGACAACCCCCTCCAGTATTCTTGCCTGGGAGATCCCATGGACAGAGGAGCCTGGCAGGGTACAGCCTCCAAGATCACAAGAGTCAGACTCAACTTAGAGACTAAACATTTCTGCCATAGCAACTTGATGTCAGGTGTGGTGGCCCTGGGAATGAAGTCCTATAAGGGGTGGTGGGCTAGGCTTAGAATGGGGGAGGGTAACAAGGTTTCTCAACAACTCTAAACCCAGGAAAAGGTGGTTAGGCCCAGGACAGATGTTAACTCTAGGGCTAACTATGACCCCACCTCCAGGGATGTGTCTGGTGAGGTTCCAAAGCAGCCTGAGGCCAACATTAGACCACAAGCCCTTTTCCATCATCCAGGGTGTGACCGTCTCAGTGCTCCACATATAGGTGGGGGGGACTTCAGAAGCTACTGCCTAGGGTCAAGGCATATACCTCACTGGCCTTACTGTCAACTGGCCAGCTTGTCAGTCTTCTTTTGAAATGACAGCAACCCTTGGGGTTTCCAGTTCCCCACCCACCATGAATCCAGATGCAAAGACAGATGGACAGGAAATAGCATTTATTGGTGAGCATGATGAAGGAGGGGACAGCGCTGATGCTCATGAGTGCAGGGACTAGGGTCAAGGCATATACCTCACTGGCCTTACTGTCAACTGGCCAGCTTGTCAGTCTTCTTTTGAAATGACAGCAACCCTTGGGGTTTCCAGTTCCCCACCCACCATGAATCCAGATGCAAAGACAGATGGACAGGAAATAGCATTTATTGGTGAGCATGATGAAGGAGGGGAGAGCGCTGATGCTCATGAGTGCAGGGCCCGCCATTTGTCCAGGGGACCACAATTAGGGATGTATTTGACCCCACAGCCATCTGGGATGAGTCGCTTTTCTGCCACCATGTTCTCAAATTCATCTGCGTTGAATTTGGTAAATCCCCACTTCTTAGAGATGTGGATCTTCTGGCGGCCTGGGAATTTGAACTTGGCCCGGCAGAAGGCTTCAATCACATGTTCCTTGTTCTGCAGCTTGGTGCGGATGGACATTATGACCTGGCCAACGTGGACCCTGGCCACTGTGCCCTGGGGCTTTCCAAAGGCACCATGCATACCTGTCTGGAGTCTAGATTGGGAAACAGCAGGCCAGTCATGAATGCCCACTAGGAAGAGTTGTCTCCAAGGTCCCTTAGGGCCACCTGTAGAGGCAACAGGTTGCATATACCACCAAGGAGGCTGCTATTTGCAGCCATTGCACACTGGGCCTCCATGGGGAAAAGAGCACAGTCAGTGAATTGTATACTTTAAAAGAACAAATTTTAGGGTATATAAATTATATCTCAATAATAAACTACTCTGAGATAGAATTCTATCACACTGGCAAAAATCCCGAAGTGGGAGAGGTTATGGAAAATAGACGTTTTCAAGTACTGCTGGTGGGAGGGCAATTTACTAATACCTACAAAATTATACATGAATCTGTATCCTTTGACTCAGTACCTCACTTTTGGGAATGATCAAAGTAGAACACTGTTTCTATGTAACTCAATGTCCACTGTCAAGGGAATGGTTAAATGCACGAAGGCCTATTTACAAAGCAGAATACTGCATGGCTGTAAAACATGAGAAAATATATTCAAGACATTTAAATGTCTTGAATTGTACAGAGATATTCAAGACATTCAAATAGTGAAAACAGCAAAGTATATGTGTATATATGTACACATCTTTTCTATAGAGAAAAAATATCAATCTGTGTTTCTTGCTTAGATTTCTATAAGGAAACATAAGGATATCTTTCTTTTTAACAAAGAAAAGAGGAGGAGGAAACAAAGAGGGATGGAATAGAATTAAGACTCTTATTACATATCTTTTTATAGTCTTATTTTTTGAACCAAAGGAATATATTGTCTTTTTGAAGAAAACACCGCCCAAAACATTATCATGTCCTAGAGAATAAAGTCTGCTTGAGATCTGAAAATAAATCTTTTGTAAACTTTTTAAAGTCAAAAAAAATTAAATAAAATCCTTCATCTTCTCTACACCCTTGCCCTGCCTTTTTCCTTCAGAGCACTCAACACTACCTCAAACACTTATTTGTTAACTTGTTCATTATCTGTCACCTCAATCAAATTAAATAAAGACTTTGTTCTTATCACCCTGGCACTTAGAAAAACTATTAACTGAATGATGTAATAAATTTGAATCTCTGCTCATTGATTTTCCTCTACTTTATATGTTCTTTCCACAATCTCCTCCTTGGGAAAATTTTTTATCCTTTAGGATCTAGCCTCAAGGTCACTTCAAGTTTTCTAGACCTCCTCATTTAATCTCCTCCTCAGAAAGTCCATAATAAATTTTTATTCCACAAATATCAGGACTTAATCTAGTAAACTGAGGTTAGTTGGTATCAGTTTCTTCTGCTGGAATATTAGTTTCTTGAGAGCAAAGTCCATGCTTCTAAAAATTCTCTGAGTCCTCATATATACCTCAATATATGTGTGTTACATTCAACAGAAGCTCTAAATCAATTTATAGGAGGCAGAAAATATAAAATATATCCACTGTCCATGAACATCATCATTTCAGAGCAGAATACAATGAATGAAATAGAAGTACAAAATGTGAAAATACTCAGAGAAGGAAAAGAGACTAATTTCTATAGATTAAAAAGTATAAGCTGTCAATTATACTGCAATAAAGCTGGAAAAAAAAAAAGTTTAAGCTTACTGAAGACAAGTGGGTCTCTGAAGAATGGGTATGGTTTCACCAGGTAGAGCTGGGGTGGAAAGTAAGGGCAAGGCAGATGGAGAACATGTGAGTGAAAAGCGGCACACAGCTCTTAGACTGGAACACGGCGGAGGATGTTTGAGAAGTAGCTGCAGAGAAGGCTAAACAGGGAGGTCAAAGGCCAGTCTGCAGAGGGGCTTAGCACACCATGAAACCTGAAAGTAAACCATGTTAAGTAATGATGAGTAAATGTTCCTCAAATGTGGTCCACAGACCACCTTCATCACAATTATCCAGCATGCTCACTGAAAATGCCGATTCCCTGGTCCTACTTACCCAATTTCCACTCCCAGGCGTACTGAGTCCGAATTTAACGCATTTACGGTTAAACACTAAGTTGTTCACAATGATTTACGGTAATCTTAAACCTTTGTGTGTGTGTTAGTCGCTCTGTCGTGTCCAACTCTTTGTGAACCCACGGACTATAGCCCGTCAGGCTCCTCTGTCCATGGAATTCTCCAGGGAAGAAGTCTGGAATGGGTTGCCATTTCCTTCTCCAGGGAATATTCCTGACCCAGGGAGTGAACCAGGACTCCTGCATGCCAGGCAGATTCTTTACCATCTGAACTAAAGGGAAGCACATTTCCAATTAGAGATTTAGGATAAATTTATAAAAGAATTTATTTGTTTGGGAATTCATGTAAAAAAATAAATAAATACAAAAAAAAAAAGAAAAAAAAAGAATTTATTTGTATAAAAGAAATTTGTACAAAGTTGTACAAATTGTGAAAAACTGTGCGTGTGTGTTATTAAGAAAAAGTCAGTTTTTTTTACTGTACTATCTCTGAAAAAAATTTTAGTATGTATTACCAAATGACCCCTCCAAAAAGCCAGTACCTGTTTATATTTCCACTATCAAGGATAAGAGAATGCTGTTTTCCTCACTCCCTTACCAATGATTCTAATGCATTTTTAAACAAACAAGGCTTGGGTTAATCTGTGTTTAAATTATAAGACGTTTTAAACTGTCACCCCAGTACTCTTGCCTGGAAAATCCAATGGACGGAGTAGCCTGGTGGGCTGCAGTCCATGGGGTCGCTAACAGTCGGACAGACTGAGCGACTTCACTTTCACTTTTCTCTTTCATGCATTGGAGGAAATGGCAACCCACTCCAGTATTCTTGCCTGGAGAATCCCAGGGACGGGGGAGCCTGGTGGGCTGCCATCTATGGGGTCACAGAGTCGGACACGACTGAAGTGACTTAGCAGAATCATTAGAAAAATGCAAATGAGACAAAAAGCGCATAGTGAGGTACCAATTCATACCCAAAAGGATGGGTACTATTAAAAGAAATGAAACAAGAGCTGAAAAGGTTATGGAGAAAGTGGAATCACTGTTGTGCACTGCTGACAATGTAAAACGGTGCAGCTGCTGCAGAAAATGTTATGATTTTCTCAATATATTATATACAGAAATATCATATGATCCAGAAATTCTACTTCTGGATGTCTACCTAAAAGAAATGAAAGCAGGGATGTAAACAGAATCTGTATACCCATGTTCACAGTGTACTATCCACAACAGCCAAAAGGTGGAAGCAACACAGTATCCACCAACACATAAACAAAATATGGTATATACCTACAATGCTATTCAGCCTTAAAAGGAAGGAAATTCTGACACAGGCTGCAATGCTGATGAACCTTGGAGACAGTTGGCTAAGCGAAAGAAGTCAGTCAAAAGGACAAATATTACACGTTTCTACTCACAAAAGGGCCCTGGAATAGTCAAACTCACAGAGAGAGAAAAATAGATTGGTGATTGCCAGGGGCTGGGAGGAACGGGAGTTAGCATTTAATGGGAAGTGAGTTTCACTTGGGAAGATAAAGTTCCGGACACAGATGTAGATGACTGCTGCACAACAATGTAAATGTACTTAATGCTACAGACCTATGGTAAATTTCATGTTATGGATATTTTACCACAATGAACAAGTAAAAAAAAAAAAAAAAAAACCTAAAATTCACTCATGCAATTAGTATTTACTACCATCAAGAAGCTTGCAATAAAGTATTACTCGTTTATAAGAAATTACAAACACTTAATAAAACTACAGTTGTATTCACGAGGTATTTACGAACATCCCTGGTGGTCCAGTGGCTAAGACTCCAAGCTCCCAATGTAGGGGGCCCAGGTTCAATCCCTTTCCAGGGGACTAGATTGCATATGCCACAACTAAGACTTGGTGCAGCCAAATAAATAAAAAACATATTTTATATATATATATATAAAGAGGTATTCAGTGTTATATATGCTATACAACAAAAGACTAGAATAACTGGAATCATCTGTTTAAACATTTTTATAGCACAGTGACTCTACAGGGAAATGCTTTACTTTCCAGTTTATCTGACTCATTTTTTCCATTACAATCTCTTTACTATAATGTTGGCCACAAAAACACCATTAATCCAAAAATATCAATTTTATATATTTCTTTGGAAAAGTTTCTCATAGACTCACGTAGAGGGGAAAAAAAAAAAAAGCTCCCAAGAGATTCAGATGAACTAAAAAAGTATATAACTTTTCCCTTGTCAATTTTTAAATACTCAGTAAACTGAATAACTAGGAAATTTTAAAAATAAGTAGTGCTATTTTAAATGTCTTGCAAATGCACAATCAAGTTGGGTCAGAGCCAAGTTTTAATCTTTTTTAAAAAAATATTTATTTAACTAATCTGGGTCTTAACTGCAGCATCTGGGATCTAGTTCCCTGACCAGGGATCGAACCTGGAGGCCCCATGTTGGGAGTGCAGAGTCTTAGCCACTGGATCACCAGGAAAGTCCTAATCTCCTTCTAATTAAAAAACACTTGGGCTTCTCTGGTGGCTCCAAAGAATGTGCCTGCAATGCAGGAGACCTGGGTTCGATCCCTGGGTTGGGAAGATCCCCTGGAGAAGGGAATGGCTACTCACCCCGGTATTCTTGCCTGGAGAATCCCATAGACAGAGGAGCCTGGTGGGCTACAGACTCGGACATGACTGAGCAACTAACACTTTCATTTTCACTTAAAAATCTTAATTCCTTTTCTAAACAAAAATCCAGGATGAACTAATAGCAAGAGTACTGGAGTGGGTTGCCATTTCCTTCTCCAGGGGATCTTCCTGACACAGGGATCGCACCCAGGTCTCCCACACTGCAGGCAGACGTTTTACCGTCTGAGCCACCAGGGAAGAAAAGTGATTCTAACCTTGACTTTTATGAAACTGAGAGTAAGCCCTGACCTGAGAACCAAGAGACTCTAACAGGCACTTCAGGAATAAATATTTCTTTCCACTTTTTCATTTGTGAATAAAGGGGAAAATATCACATCAGATCATTACTAAGGTCCTTAATGGTTGATGAAAATCAACTCAGGCAGAGCACTTTTCACAAAACAACCAATAAACTATGTGGAATTCAGAACTCCAGGGACAGGAAAGAAGCAAAGTAACAAGCAGTGAAACTGAACAATATTAAAACATCAAATTTTCAAAAAGGCATTTTTCCCAACAGTCATCCCAGAAAATCCACGGTTGGACTAAACTGAAAAATTTCCATATTGACTCATCATGATTCTCAAGTAGTAACTATCTGGACCTCCCAGATTATGAGCTGAGTGATCCACTAAGAATTGTGCTAGTGATTCACACTCCTGAATGAGACTGCTTTATGTGCAGACACAAGGAATCAATTAAAGGGTTTACAATGAAGTTTTGTTTAACTGGAACGTTTTAAATGGAAGTTAATTCTGCATGAGTGATAATAGATATTTAATAACTAGCTACTGACAATTTCTCAGCAAAAGCATTATGGTAGCTCTAATCTATGTATTACAAACAGTAATCTATGTATTACAAACAGGAAAACAACGTGTTTTTCAAAAGAGCTCTTGGCTATGAACCATATTTGAAAAACAAATATTTAAAATTTGTTGTAAGTCAAATTATAAAGGAGAGAAAGCATCTTGGCCCTATTAACTAACAAGGAAACAAAATACACCATTGTGGGTTGAAGTGTCAATCTGTGCTGGCAAAAAGCCATTCTATTTGAATGTAAGAACCTTCAGGAACCAGCTGGAGAAGTATGGGGAACCTGGGATAATGTGTTCATTCACAGGGCATCGTTAGTGATACTGTCTTCATGTAAAAAAGGACAGTACTGGTACACTAATCCAAAACAGCTTAAAGCTTAGGTCAAATCAAACAAACAACAAACAGTCGAGGAAAATGACATGTCTAGGGGAAAACAAAGATAAACATTTAACATTTCTGATATGACTAGGGTCACAATACAAAATTTGCAAAAAACATTATCATACAGTGATGGTGAGGCTGGACTGGTACAACCTTTTTGGAAGGTATTATGGTAATATTCACCAGAAATTTTTAAATGTTTTATGTCCTTTAATCAGTAACACCACATCTAATAATTTACCTTAAATATATGCCCAATAAAATAAGAATTTTATGTAACCTATGATATAATCTCTATGAGGAAATATTGCACAACCATTATAAATCTTGTTTTTAGTTCAGTTCAGTCGCTCAATCACGTCTGACTCTTTGCGACCCCATGGACTGCAGTATGCCAGGCCTCCCTGTCCATCATCAACTCACGGAGTTTACCAAAACTCATGTCCATTGAGTCGGTGATGCCATCCAACCATCTCATCCTCTGTCATCCCCTGACTCTTTTCCAATGAGTCAGCTCTTCGCATCAGGTGGCCAAAGTATTGGAGTTTCAGCTTCAACATCAGTCTTTCCAAAAATCTTGTTTTAGGACAGAGATTACAAAATTCATACAACTATACAGGGACAAAAAGTAGATTAGTGGTTGCCTAGGACTGAGAAGGATGAGGAGGAGCAGAGAGTAACTGGTAACAGGTACAGGGTTTCTTTTGAAGGGAATGAAAATATTCTAAAATTAAAACTGTTGTGAAGGCTACACAACCCAGTGAGTCTACTAAAAATACTGAAGTACATTTTAAACAGGTGAACTGTACAGTGTGTGAATTATACCTCAGAAAAGCCGCTTAAGACATTTTCTATACATCCAGATACCAGTAAGTGAAACACAACAGTGGGGCCTGGACAACACACGGACCAACTAAAGGGGCCACTGCTTACCAGCTTCAGCCTCTGCAGTCATCAGATTGTCACAGCTTTCAAAATAAGTCTTTAACCTGGATTTTTATGTGAAGCCCAATTTGGGGATACTTTTTTGATTGAAGTATAAAATACCTACAGAGAGGTGAAAGTGAAAGTCGCCCAGTCGTGTCCAACTCTTTGCAACTCCATGGACTACACAGTCCATGGAATTCTCCAGGCCAGGATACTGGAATGGGTAGCCTTTCCCTTCTCCAGGGGATCTTCCCAACCCAGGAATCGAACCCAGGTCTCCCACATTGCAGGCAGATTCTTTATCAGCTGAGGCACAAGGGAAGCCCAAGAATACTGGAATGGATAGCCTATCCCTTCTCCAGCGGATCTTCCCAACCCAGGAATCGAACTGGGGTCTCCTGCACCGCAGGCAGATTCTTTACCAACTGAGCTATCAGGGAAGCACAGAAAGGTATACAAACAGAAATGTGCAGTTCAGTGAATTTTCACATAACCATGTAACCAGCACTGAAATCAAGAACAAAGCATTACCAGCCATCAGTATGCCCCCTTCCTACCTAAGAGAAATCGTCATTATTGACAGACTGGGTAATACTTTGTTGCGAGAGATGGTCCTATGCACTGCAGGATGGATCGCAGCGCCCCTGGCTTCTTCCAGCTGTGACAACCAAAGATGTCTCCAGACACCGCCAAATGCCCCTCGGGAAACAATACTATACCACACCGAGACGCACTGGTTTAACCTGTCCTTGACCTTTACATAAATGGACTCACAGAATGAATTCTCTTATAACAGAATCATAAAGAATACACTTTTGTGTCTGATTCAACATCTGCTGAGAGTCACCAATCTTGTTGCATTTAGCTCTAGTCTACTCATTCTCTTTATTATTTCGCCATCGTGTGCATATATCACAATCTATCCATTCTACTGCTGGTGGGCATTTGAGCAGCTTCCAGTTTGAAGCTATTATGCATGATGCCACTGTGAACATACCAAGTGTGTCTTCCAGTGAATGTATGTATGTAGTGTTGAATGCCGAGACCCAGAGTTGCTAGCTGTGTGGTGCACATATGTCAGCCTAAGCAGATCAGTTCCTCTCTTAAGGGGGTTTATCAATTTGCACTTCTACCTGTCTCTTTTTTTCCTTTTTTCATGTTGGCAACTAATATGAAAAATAAATATTTAAGTAATACTGAGCCAGATACATTATTAGCTGAATAAAGCCTGCCAATTTGTGATCTGTTTTTTAAAAATGTTTCATTGTGTGGGAAAATGCTCATATGCAGTAGAGAAACAAACAAACAAAAAAAAAATCAAACAAAAAATTCACAATATAATATATGTGAATGGAAATATGGATGGATATTTGATGATTTCTGTATTATTTGCTTTTCAGTATTTTCTACAATAAACATGTAATAATGAAACTGGCAAAGCTTTCATATGCAACAAAAGCCCCAAGAGAAATCTAAAAAATAGGTCAGGGTACAAATTTCATAATATTTGCATACATACATATTTTACATTCATAAGGACCTAATTAAATAATGAATATATCACAGAAAAGTTAACTATCTCATAGAATCTTTGATACAATTACTACACTGCTCCTGCATAAAGGGATCCAGGAAAGAACTTATATAAAATTTCACCCTAGAGCAAAATTTAGGATGATGAGACAACAGGATAATTCTTAATTTGTAAGGATATATCAAAAGTTATTAGTTCTCTGACATATCTTATATAGCAGTTAGTATCATAATGCTGCTCTTCTCATTTCTTTAGAGACGCACTCTAAAATGGTCCAGAAGCAACACAGAAAATTAACATCCTCAATACTTCCTTGAAACGCATAGTTGTTGGCACTGTGCCATTGCTATCTGCTGGTTATGAGTGTCTGATACTGAGTAATTGGAGCTACCTCTATTTGAGAAAATGATTATTAAAACAGCCACCAAAAACATTCCAGTGTCCATTATGAATTCTATTAAATGTTTGTTTGGCATGTGAAAATGTTACAAAACTCATGCTTCCTGTCCTAATCACTTCACTTCATATTAAGGATTCTTCTGTTGGGATAAGAATGTGCCCATGAGACTCAGTGCAAACCCAAAAGATTTATCTCCTGAGAGAAGGCACTGAATGTTAATATACTGCCCTAAATGGAGTTTTTAAAACCAAAATAACCAGTTACTTTAAGGCTTTGCTAAGGGAACTATTCTGAGCACAGATCTCATCTCCATTTTCCTATCTGAAGAAACTACACTGGGGGGACTTCCCTGGTGGCTCACTGGTGAAGAATCCGCCTGCCAATCCAGGAGACATGGGTTCAATCCCTGATCCAGGAAGACCCCCCATGCCACAGAGCAACTAAGCCTGTGCGCCTTAAAACAAAAACAAACTACACTGGTACTTCCCTGGTGGTACGGTGGATAGGACTCACCCTGCCAACGCGGGGGACATGGATTCCATCCCTGGTTTGGGAAGATTCCACATGCCTCAGGGAAATGAAGCCCACGCTCCACAACTACTGACGCCTGCACATCTAGAGCCGCCGCTCCCCAACAAGAGCCACCACAATCAGAAGCCCTGGCGCAGCAACCAAGAGCAGTCCCTGACAAAGACCCAGCACAGTTAAATTAAGTAAGAGAATATACCACAGAAGAGTTATCATAGCTAAAAAAAAAAAAAGAAACTACACTGACATGTATGTAAGTTTGAACCAAAAGGCAAAAAAGTTTTCCGAGGCAAAATAAATAAAAAGCTGTAGAAACTAAAGCTTCTAACTACTAAGAGCATTTTATCTGGGGTTCAACATGCTAAGGTCACTTTAATTTCTCCCTGAACTAATAACCATAATTAATTGGCAACCAAAATAAATCTATTCAAGCTACATATACATAATTTTCCTCCCAGGATATATCTCAAATCATAAACATACTTTCCTTTCCCACCCTCAAGTATGATAGGTGACAATGGCTTCAGACACACAACTCAGTAAGAACTGAGACATTCCACCAATTTCTACTAATTTTTCCAAACTTAAAAACAAAAGCTTTCCTTTCCAGGTAAATCTGAGAAGTGCACATCTGCTTGAATTGCTCAATCTATAACAAATACAACGCTTTCACCCTGAATAACGAGAATGTGCATGTGTGCTCAGTTGCTTCCCGCTCTCTGCAATCCCATGGACTTCAGCCTGCCAGGCTCCCTGTCCATGGGATTCTCCAAGCAAGAGTACTGGGGTGGGTTGCCATGCCCTCCTCCAGGGGATCTTTCCAACTCAGGAATCGAACCCGCGACTCCATGGCTTCTGCACTGGCACCAGCGCCACAGTATGAGATTAATACGCCTATTTTACTAAAGAGATTACTAAAGATCATAATGACTTGCTTAAGATCACCCAACAAATTAGCTGTAAAGCCTAAAACACAACTCAAGACCTAATGATCTTTTTCCTATACTATGTGAATTTAGTATTTAGTTTTAAGACCAAACAGAAGATCACTGAAAAAAACTGACAGTGATATACAAGTTATATAACTAAAGTAAAGATTCCACTTAAAAAAGCAACAGATACATGAAATACTGAGGAATAAGCTTCACAAGAAATATACTACCAAGGAATACTACCAAGTAACAAAAAAGACTTAAATGTTTAAAATACTTTAAAGACTTAAAGCATTATGTGTTCTTGGATACAAGAGCAATCATAAAAATATTAGTTCTTAAATTAATCTAAATTTAATTCAATCTTGATTTCTAAAAATACCAGTAGAATTTCTCTGGAACCAGACTAATTCTAAATTTAATGTGTAAAATTAAATAGTAAGAATGGTTGGGAAATTTCAGAAAGAGAAACAAGGGCACACAAGCTTCTCTAGATATATATTATGAAGTTATAATAACTTTAAAAGGTGGAATTGGCAAAATGATTAGAAGACTGGAACAGAATAAAGCTAAGAAGACCTAAATACATTTGAGAAAATGTATGATACAGGTGGCATTTCAAACTAACAGGAAAAAGATGGAACATTCAATAAATGACATTGAACTACTACGGGTAGCTATCTAGAAAAAATTAAACATAAAAGTTTGATCTTTAGGTTCCAAATGTAGCAAAGATTTCAAATTAAAAGCAAAGCAATAAGCTAGATGAAATTAACATTTTTTCTTAATAAGCTAGGTAGTGAAGACTTTTCTAAAATGAAACTACTTAGATGTCAAATGAAAGAACTGACAAATTTAATCATAAATTCTAGAAAGCCAGAAAATACAGAACTCAAAAGATATACTAAATGCTTAAAAATATTTGCAATTCTTAAAAGAAAAGCCTAAGTTCTCTAACACATAAAGAGCTCCAACAGATAATTAAACAAACAACCTTGATAGAAATACGCAATGCAGATACAGAAAACAAATTTATGCTACTGAAGGGGAAAAGGGAGGGGAGATAAATTCGGAGTTTCAGATTAGCAGATACTAACTACTATATATACAACAGATAAACAGCAAGGTCCAGCTGTACAAGGAACTATATTCAATATCCTATGATAAGCCATAATGGAAAAGTATCTGAAAAAGAACACACATAAATATATATACCTGAATCACTCTGTTGTACACTAGAAACTAACACAACATTGTAAATCAACTACACTCCAATTTAAAAAAACCTTCAATGAAGAGAAATGTAAATGGCTTTTAATAATATGGCATGAAAAGATATTCAGTATCACTTGTAATTAGGATTTACAATTAAAACTGTACCAATATACTACTTTTCACTTGTCCAGTTGGAAGAAAAATTTGCATTGATCACTGAGGAAAGCTTTCTTATCTTTCCTTGCTGTTCTTTGGAACTCTGCATTCAGATGGGTTTATCTTTCCTTTTCTCCTTTGCCTTTTGTTTCTTTTTTTTTTTTCTCAGCTATTTGTAAGGCCTCCTCAGACAACCATTTTGCATTTGTGCATTTCTTTTTCTTGGGGATGGTCTTGATCACCACCTCCTGGACAATGTCCCAAACCTCCGTCCATAGTTCTTCAGGCACTCTATCAGATCTAATCCTTTGAATCTGTTTGTCACTTCCACTGTATAATTGTAGGATTTTTATTTTGGTCATACCTGAATGGTCTAGTGGTTTTCCATACTTTCTTTAATTTAAGTCTGAATTTTGCAAAAAGGAGTTCGTGATCTGAGCCACAGTCAGCTCCAGTCTTGTTTCTGCTAACTGTATAGAGCTTCTCTATCTTCGGCTGCAAAGAATACAATCAATATGATTTCCATTTTGACCATCTGATGATATCCATGTGTAGAATTGTCTCTTGTGTTGTTGGAAGAGGGTGTTGCTATGACCAGTGTGTTCTCTTGGAAAAAATATATACTCAGTCTGATTTCAGTATTGACCATCTGGAGCAGGGTGCCTGACTATTTCTTCCCTAGAGGCACTGTGGTCTTTCAGAGTCCTGCTCCAATGGCTGTGTCAGTGCCTCTAGGTGAAAAGAGCTGATTTCTCTCTCCCTAAGCTTTTGGATATGTACAGAATGAAGCAGGGCAAAGGCTAACAGTTTTGCCAAGAGAACACTGGTCATAGCAAAAACCCTCTTGCAACAACACCAGAGACGACTATACCCATGGATATCAATAGATGTCAATAATGAAATCGGATTTATTATATCCTTTGTAGCCAAAGATAGAGAAGCTCTATACAGTCAGCAGAAACAAGACCAGGTGCTGACTGTGGCTCAGATCTGAACTCCTTATTGCCAAATCCAGACTTAAATTGAAGAAAGTAGGGAAAACCACTAGACCATTCAGGTATGACCTAAATCAAATCCTTTATGATTATACAGTACAAGTGACAAATAGATTCAAGGGGTTAGATCTGATAGAGCGCCTGAAGAACTTGGACAGAGGTTCAGGATATTGTACAGTAGGCGGTGATTGAGACCATCCCCAAGAAAAAGAAATGCACAAAGGCAAAATGTGTGCCTGAGGAGGCCTTACAAATAACTGTGAAAAGGAGAGAAGTGAAAGGCAAAGGAGAAAGGGAAAGATAAACTCATCTGAATGCGGAGAGTTCTGAAAAATAGCAAGGAGAGGTAAGAAAGCCTTCCTCAATATCACTGCAGGGAAACAGAGGAAAGCAATAGGATGGGAAAGACTAGCGATCTCTTCAAGAAAATCAGAGATACCAAGGGAACATTTCATGCAAAGGTGGGCACAATAAAGGACAGAGGCGGTATGGACCTAATAGAAGCAGAAGACATTAAGAAGAAGTGGTATGAATACACAGAAGAACTATACAAAAAAGGTTTTAATGATCCAGATAAGCATGATGATGCAATCACTCACCTAGAGCCAGACATCCTGGAGTGCAAAGTGAAGTGGGCCTTAGGAAGCATCACTATGAACAAAGCTAGTGGAGGTGATGGAATTCCAGCTGAGCTATTTCAAATCCTAAAAGATGATGCTGTGAAAGTCCTGTAAATGATGCTACATTCAATATGCCAGCAAATGTGGAAAACTCAGCAGGGCTGCAGCACTGCAGAAGATCAGTTTTCATTCCAATGCCAAAGAAAGGCAATGCCAAAGAATGTTCAACTTACTGCACAATTTCATTCATCTCACACACTAGCAAAGTAATGCTCAAAATTCTCCAAGCTAGGCTTCAACAGCACATGAACTGAAAACTTCCAGATGTTCAAGCTGGATTTGGAAAAGGCAGAGGAACCAGAGATCAAATTGCTAACATCCACTGGATCATTGAAAAAGCAAGAGAATTCCAGAAAAACATCTACTTCTGCTTTATTGCCTACCCTAAAGCCTTTGACTGTGTGGATCACAACAAATTGTGAAAATTTTTCAAAGAGATGGGGATACCAGACCACATTACCTGCCTCATGAGAAATCTGTATGCAGTTCAAGAAGCAACAGTTAGAACCAGACATGGAACAATGGACTGGTTCCAAATTGGAAAAGGAGTATATTGTCAATATCCAGCATCAAGGCTGTATATTTTCACCCTGATTATTTAATTTCTATGGAGAGTACATCAAGCGAAATGCCAGGCTGGATGAAGCAGAAGCAGGAATCAAGATTGCTGGGAGAAATGTCAGTAACTTCAGATATGCAGATGACACCACCCTTGTGGCAGAAGGCGAAGAGGAACTGAAAAACCTCTTGTTGAAAGTGAAAAAGCTGGTTAAAACTCAACAGTCAAAAAGCAACAATCATGGCAACTAGTCCCAAGACTTTATAGCAAACAGATGGGGAAACAATGGAAACAGTGACAGAATTTATTTTGGAAGTCTCCAAAATCACTACAGATTGTGACTGCAGCCATGAAATTCAAAGATGATTGCACCTTGGAAGAAAAGCTATAAAAAACCTAGACAACATATTATAAAGCAGAGATGTTACTTTGCCAACAAAGGTCCATCTAGTCAAAGCTATAGTTTTTGCAGTAATCATGTATGGATGTGAGAGTTGGACCATAAAGAAGGCTGAGCACTGAATAACTGATGCTTTTGAACTGTGGTTTGGAGAAGGCTCTTGAGAGTCCCTTGGACTGCAAGGTGATCCAAGCAGCCCATCCTAAAGGAAATCAGTCCTGAATATTCATTGGAAGGACTGATGCTGAAGATGAAGCTCTAGTACTTTGGCCACCTAATGCGAAGAACTGACTCATTAGAAAAGACCCTGATGCTCAGAAAGATTGAAGGTGGGAGAAGAAGGGGACAATAAGGGATGAGATTGTTGGATGGCATAACCAACTCGATGGACATGAGCTTGAGCAAGCTCTTGGTATTGGTGATGGACAGGGAAGCCTGGCGTGCTGCAGTCCATGGGGTCGCAAAGAGTCTGACACAACTGGGCGACTGAACTGAACTGTACTGAAGCCTTGGTATTCTTTCTTCCACCTCCTGTCAGGGCTCTTCTGGCATCAAAACCTATGAAATGCAGGTCAGCAGTAGGTCCAAGTATCCATCAGCCACCCATGTGAAGTGCGTGCTAGACTACACAGCAGCTGCATGTCCTAATACTGATGCTTTCAATCAGAACCTTTTAGTAAATAGACATCTATCAGTTAATCCACTTCATTGAATGGCCCAGCTCACCTACTGAGTTTAACTCCCTGAGAAGCTCCTACCACAAATGTCCAAATAAAGTTAAGCTGGTAGATATCAGTGAAGTCGGGAAAATATTTATTGATGTATGAGCTATTTCCTGAAGTGTCAGACTTTGGGTCTGTTCCCTCAATCATGCGGTAATCGGACCCCACTTATGGGTCTCATGGCAACAGGATGTGGTGGCAGAGGGTCTGGAAGACAAGCGGTGTCCCCTTGCAAGGCATCGGCACCAGGTAAAGTAATGACACAGTCCTCAAAGGACAGAACACCAGCCTTCCAGACACAACTGGGCAAGCTACTTTCATCAGCAAGGGAGGCTCTGGGGGACTGGGGGCTTGCCAGTTGTCAGCTTCCACCGAGGGCAGCCAGATATCCCGAGTCTCAGTTTCAAGATCCCACTCTTTCACACAGCACCCTGCTTTTCATCTAGGAAATGCAGAGAGGCTTGGAATTCAAGCAACCTGGGCATTCTGCAACTGACATAGTGGAATTCTGTGTTTGATTTCCAGCCTCGTCAGCCCTGCAGGCACAGGGAATTTGCAGGCTGCCATGGAAGAGCTGTGGCTGTCATCCTGTGACCTGAGCTGAGAGGTAAGGCAGGTGTCCTTGTCAGTTTCCTCCCAGGAACACTGCAGTCACCGCACAGCCCAGCCTTGGTTCCCGGAGTTCCCTCCATGACAGTTCAGGGTAGCAGCTGCTCTGGCTCCTCGGGCACTTGCTGCCCTTGGCCCTTCACCCCAGTCGAGCGCGGGGGCAGCATGGTGACTGCTGAGACCCCCGCAGGTCATGAGAACCTCGAGCACAGGTGGTCACTCAGGGATGGCTCGGAGGGCTGAAGGCACGCAGGGAATACAGGAA
>SJYX01013408.1:86916-100339 GCA_006410675.1 Oreotragus oreotragus
AAAAAAAAAAAAAAAAGAGTTCACTCTGGGCAACTCAATTCAAGCTACTTGAGTATCTAAGTGGAGATGCTGACTAAGCAGACAGCTGGGATCAGAAAAGGGGTCTGAACTATAGATAAAAATTGGTTGTATTAAAAATATATGGTGGGACTTCCCTGGTGGTCCAGTGGCTAAGACGCCACACTCCCCATGCTAGGGGCCCAGGTTTGATCCCTGGTCAGGGAACGAGATCCCACATGCCATAACTGAGAGTTTCCTGTGCTGCAGCTAAAAGATTCTGTGTGCCACAATTAAGACTTGGCACAGCCAAATAAATAAAAATAAATAACTATAAAAACAACAACAACAACAACAAAAATATGTGGTAACTGAAGGCACAGAATGGTTAAGATTAGAGAAGTGAGGCAGTCTAAGGACCAAGACTTGAAAGAGACCATCAATTAAAGATGGGGGGAGGGGGTGGAGGAGATCTGAAGGAATAGCCAGAGAGCAGGGAAGGAAAATCAGAAAACTAAGAGAAGAAACTATTTCAGGAAGGAAATTTTCCAATCCAAATAAACACCTACTCTAGATAGGCAATTAGCAACCTAACGTCCAAGAATGAGTAAAGGGGAATTCCCTAAAAATAGACAAGAGTCCAGACCCACTTCACTCTGAACATTCCCAAAAGGAATGTTGTAACTTGGTTAAGTAACAATAAATTCCATCAAACCTGATAAATCCCTGCAAGATGTAGCTGAAAATTTTTACGATTATCTGAGACTTAATCATAATTTAGATGAAAATAGGATGTGAAGTTGATTCCATCTCTATAGAGAAAAAACAAAACCTCTGAAATCCTATAATTTTTTTTGTTTCAAAGATTTTACATAATTTCCAGATTGCTAAACCTTTTTGGCATGTTAAACTATAAGCATTTTGAGAACAAAATCCACACAACATTCATCTTTGAATCTTCAGCATCTAGTTCAATGCTTACCATAGGTACACGACTGAAAAGAGAATTGCACTGAACAAACGGGCACCAGAACACTTTTGTCCAAATTCTGCTAGTGTCACAGCAATATAGCCTCACAGAACAGGCTTTAACTAAGAGTTCTACTCTTTCTACAGAAATAAAGATCTCATCCTTGTCTTTAGGGGAAAAAAAACCTCATCGGGCAACACTTTATTGACCTGAATAATAAACCCAAGTGTTCTCTACCATATGCTAGTCAGAATGACTGGTCATTCATTCTTGACAGCTGTAGAAAATAGCGGTGCTCAGACTTAACCAAATAGGTCCTTACTTCCACACAAACTAAATTCATCAGCTGCAGTAATATGCTTGAAAAACAACTGCTGACACTTTGCTGACATTAACAGCTCAAAACTGTTTTCTATGTGTAAGTTTCAGGTTAATGGTATCCCTAACTATCTTATATGTATTTTCAAAGAAATGGTCCCCCCCCCTCAAAAAAAAGTAACTCCATCCCATCTTTGCCTAAATTTTTGCTAGGTATTTTGGATAGGAGCCACACATACTTCTATGCCACACAAAAAAGCACAAATTCAGAAATAAGTAACGATACTTCCAGCTGCACTCAGCTATGAAAATATTTAAAAAACAAAATACAAAAGAAAACACTTCATTTACTTTGAAATGTGAACTTAAAAAAACTTCCAGCTTTTTGGGAACGTATCACTTTGCACTGAATAAGACCACAGAACTAGGTATTTACTGAGAAAAAGATGCTCTGAATTTTAATTATCTATTTTGTAGTCTAGGATCCCAATTAATGAATTGATAGGTGAATCCTGAAGGGGAATAGCTAATCAGAGACCTACCCAGAATCCTTTCACTTTGGCTAATTTATACAGATATGAAATAATAAAAATTAGTAAGGGACAGCAGCATTTATAAATGAGATTATTATGCTAAAAATATGTTAACTTCTTAAACCTTTTCAATTAAAGGCTGAAACTCAATTCTACCTTCATGGACTGAACAGAAAGTTTACTCAGTCCTTTGCTCCTTTTTAAGAGCATTGTGGCTGCTAGCACAAGTAGAAAACCAATTTAAGGGGCTTCCCTGGTGGTCCAGTGGCTAAGACTCTGAGCTCCCAACGAAGGGGGCCTGGGTTGGATACCTAGTCAGGGAACTAGATCCCACATGCTGCAAGGGAGACCCAGTGCAGCTAAATTAAAAAAAGAAAAAGAAAACCAACTCAAAAGTCACACAACCTAAAAAGTTAAGAACACTGACATTTGGAAAGGATGTTTGAAATGCTTGGGAAAAGGACCCAACAGTTAGTAAACAGTATCAAACCATTCTTCATAAATCAGGACAAATAATAAAAGGAGAATTTCATATAATTACCATATATTCTCTTCAAAATGCCCTTTTCCTACAACACTCTGCTCACAATGATCTGGTGAAAACTAAGACACAGACTTGTTTACCAGAGCTTTTTACTTTTCACCCAGAAGACTTAGTTCACATGTTTCTTTAATTCTGCCATTACATAGCACTTAGGGAATCCAAAGCAACTGCAATACACAAAACTATGGTAAAATCCAAAAAATAAACACACACAAACGCAGCAAACATAATCACAATTCACGTAATTTTAGTCAGGAGCTCAGTTTTCTTTTTCTGCATTCTTATTCTGGATGATACCTAAAGCCCTCTTTTGGAGTAAAGGATTTGATTTCTAAATTACACTGTCTTTTTTTTCCAGAGATGTTAATGTACTCCGTTGATAAGGGAATTAAAATCCTTTTCACATATGCAGTTTGATTTCTACAACACTTTCACATATATTCACTGGAACATATAGATAACACGAACGTATGATAATTTTTAGACTGATCAGGCATACAAGATAACGCTTATCCAGAACTTATTGTAACTTGATTTATTCGATCCCACAAAGTAGTCTTGATGCTAACAAAGTAAACCGCGAGCACAATGAAATCTGTACTACTGCAGGTTCTCAATGAACAAAAATTCCTTCAAATGGTAAATCAAATCCGCCCATTTCCCAAAGAGAAAGTAATCCCAATCTTAGAAACAGTCGCAAAAAAAAAAAGAAAAGAACAAACAATTCTAAACCACACAATCACGTAAATCTTTTCAACTCAAAGCTCCAACAGCAGCCGCCAACCACACAACTGGCCACAATCACAGTGTTAGCGCCTTCCCGTAATTTTGAATCTGGAGACAGAAGGGGGTTAAAAAACACATACCACACCGGTCGTTCAAAGTTTCACCAAGCGGGGGAAAAAAATCATTTCAAGTTTTAAAAACAAAAACGTGTTAACCGAGAGGCGATTACCATATTCCCCGGTCCCCTCACTTCCAAGCCCGCGAACTACATCTCTCAAACATTCACGGAGACGGGAGTCCCGGCAGGGATGTTCGAGGAAAGAGCCAGACGCACGGCACGCCGCCCGGAGAGATGTCAGGGGCCGAGCATCCGGAGACAAAGACCAGCCCGCGAAGCGCCCCGGCTCGGCCCTGCGCCCCTAACCGCCCGAGGAGTTGCGAGCACCGCCGAAGTGCGCGCCCAGGTCCTCCGGGCTGCCCGCCCACCCGGCGCGACCGCCGCGGCCCGGGCCCACCCCCGAGCCGTTTTCCCTCCCAATTTGGGAACCGCGCGTCTGGGGACAAAGAGGGAGGGCGCGCCGGGGGCAGCGGCGGACAGCGGGTCGCGACGCCCCCTCGGGGCTCGGCGGGAAGCCCCCGGCGGCGTCCCCTCCCTCCACTCGCCCCCCGCCGCACTCTCCGCCGGGCCCCAGACCCCTCTCCAGCCTCCTCACAAGTTCTCCCGCCTCCCCTCGGGCCCCGCCCCTGGCCCACTGCCTCTCAGCCGGCCCTACGGCCGCCCCTCACCGGCCGGCGGGGTCCCCCGGGGCCGCCTCCTCCGCCGGGCCTCGGCCCGTCCCGCCGGCCGCCGCCTCATGTGCCCCGCGTCGCCATCGCCTTCGCCGCTACCGTCGTCTCTCCTCCACCTCTTTCGCCGCCGCCTTCGCCTCAGTCTCCGGCCGAGGCCGAAGCCGCTCCCGCCGCCGCCTCCCGCTCCCGCCGCCCGGAGCCACGGGGAGGCGCCTGCGCACTGCGCGCTGCGAGGGGGGCGGGGGCGTCCCGCCGCGGCCTGGGAGCGGGGGGCGCGCGGCGAGCGGCGCTGGGGTGGGAGGGGGCGCCCGGAGCGCGCGGGCGGCCGCGCGAGTGTTCAACTTTTCGCGGTCGGGTCTGCGCGCTCCCCAGCGGTCCNGGGGGCGGGGGCGTCCCGCCGCGGCCTGGGAGCGGGGGGCGCGCGGCGAGCGGCGCTGGGGTGGGAGGGGGCGCCCGGAGCGCGCGGGCGGCCGCGCGAGTGTTCAACTTTTCGCGGTCGGGTCTGCGCGCTCCCCAGCGGTCCCGGACGCGGCACGTGTAGGAGCGACCCACCAGCTAGGAATCTAGACCCCGGGTGGGCGCAGACTTTGCCTCCGGGGCAGGTCATTCCTCCAGCTTGCTTCTCGGGACAGGAACCGCCCCCGGCCGGCCGTGCCTCACTTCGAGCGGGCATCTAACGGCGCCGTGAAGACACGCCTTACCTGGGTATCCTGGGTTGGTCCTTGAGCCCCGGAGTTGTCTTCTGTGCTGCGCTCGGCCAAGGCCAGGGGATGTAACACCGGACGCTGATTCCCGGTTCTAGGTTCTGCTCTGCAGTTACTCGAAGATCGTACTGGCTTTCGTCGGGTTAATGGTCGTAATTCTTCCGAGGCTTGGCTTTTACTGTTCTAGATACTTTTGAGGTCCTGGACTTCTCCAATTAGCAAGACCTAATAGGCCATTTCCTCTTAACCCTCTACATCCCGTCAGGATCCCATTTTCAAAGGGATCCTTTAAAAACTTGTATGAATAGGTAACTTGAATCTTGAACTGCACCATAGGAATATGAAAACTCCTCAAAAGCTTTAAGTGGAGGTGTCCATACATAACAATGGAAGTCGAATTCAGGAGATGGGGGAATACTTTACTTTGTAAAGTGCTCCTGAATTATCTTATTGACCATCACCATACAGAAGGATGGGTTTTTATTTTACCCTTTTGATCACAGAGGAAATTAAACTCTTAACCATGGGGCTGGTGTATGGGGATGATCCGGAGGGATGATGTGGGGTGGGAGGTGGGAGGGGGGGTTCATGTTTGGGAGTTCATGCACAATGACGGATTCATGTATGCCAAAACCAATGCAGTACTGTAAAGTAAAATAAAGAAAGAAAAAAAAAAAAACTCTTAACCAGTGAGATGACTTGGTATAGATCAAATCCCTCCCCCCACCCCACCCCCCGACGGAAAGCCAAGCCGTTATGGCCAGTCGAGAGGCTGAAAACAAACCCGAGGGCTGAGCATCTGGCCCACTGACAAATGTTTTGTTTGGCCAGTAGGACGTTTTCCAAAATTGTCAATCAGTTGCCAAATTTAAAAAATCTGTCTTTCTGGCTTCTCTCTAAAAAGTCAAAAGTTTTACTCACTTTGAGCCTCTGTTTTCCCCTGGCAGTTACTTGTGAGTAGCATCTGTCTACCAGGCTCAAGCTCCTCTCCTCTCAGCATCTTGAATCATTCTCATTAGCTGCTTGGCCTCGGGATTTAAATTATCTTCCCCCTATACTTGGCGTGTCCTGAGAGCCACATGCCCTCCCCCCTGTCATTGTTGCTTCTCTACAAATGTATTTAAAATTACAAGTGTGGGGACTTCCCTGGTGGTCCAGTGGCTAAGACTCCGTGCTCCCAATTCAGGGAACCCAGATTCCATCGCTGCTCAGGGAACTAGTTCCCACATGCCGCCACTAAGAATTTGCATGCCACAACTAAAATTATCCCGCATGTTGCAAGTAAAGATCCCGCATGCTGCAACTAAGACCCGGTGCAACTAAATAAATAAAATATTTAAAAATTAAAATGACAAATGTGAAGACCCTGTAAATATGTGAAAAGAGAAATAAAGTACAGATAACACAGGAGACAACAACGCTGGAAAACTGACTACAATATTAAAACTCCCAACAATTGCTAGTACAAGTATAAACTGGTGCAAATCACTTTGGAAAACTATTTGGCAATGAATGTCTACTAAAGCTGAACCTAGGAATGCACTATGAATCTGTAGTTCTACGGAAATTCCACAGAAATATGTACAAAATACTTGTTCTAGAATATTCATGGCAGCACTGTTTGTAACAGCCAAGAAACTGGAAACTACCCAAAATGTCCATCAACCACAGCAAGGATAGGCAAAATGTTACATTCACACAATACACAACAATGAGAATGAACAATCTTTACAGGCAGCTTTAAGATAGATGAATTTCCCAAAACTTTCCATTTATATGAAGTTCAAAAAGAGGCAGAACTAATTTGTACTGTTAGAAGTAAGGACAGTGGTTATCCTAGGAAAAGGATAGTTACCAGAAGGGAGGGGACTGGTCTTGCTCTCTTCTTGGTCTGAATGCCGAATACAGGATACACAGGTGTGTTTAGTTGCCACATTTGAGCTGCTGTCTTTCAATAGGGGTCGTTTACTTTTCTATGGTATGTTAAGACCAATTAATAACCTTTTAAAACATTTGGTTATGTAAGTATATATATATAAGCAAATATGTATTATATATTATACATGTAAATTAGAAGGCAATGGCACCCCACTCCAGTACTCTGGCCTGGAAAATCCCATGGATGGAGGAGCCTGGTCGGCTGCGGTCCATGGAGTCGCGAAGAGTCGGACACGACTAAGCGACTTCACTTTCACTTTTCACTTTCATGCATTGGAGAAGGAAATGGCAACCCACTCCAGTNGGGGGAGCCTGGTGGGCTGCCATCTATGGGGTCACAGAGTCGGACACGACTGAAGTGACTTAGCAGAATCATTAGAAAAATGCAAATGAGACAAAAAGCGCATAGTGAGGTACCAATTCATACCCAAAAGGATGGGTACTATTAAAAGAAATGAAACAAGAGCTGAAAAGGTTATGGAGAAAGTGGAATCACTGTTGTGCACTGCTGACAATGTAAAATGGTGCAGCTGCTGCAGAAAATGTTATGATTTTCTCAATATATTATATACAGAAATATCATATGATCCAGAAATTCTACTTCTGGATGTCTACCTAAAAGAAATGAAAGCAGGGATGTAAACAGAATCTGTATACCGATGTTCACAGTGTACTATCCACAACAGCCAAAAGGTGGAGGCAACACAGTATCCACCAACACATAAACAAAATATGGTATATACCTACAATGCTATTCAGCCTTAAAAGGAAGGAAATTCTGACACAGGCTGCAATGCTGATGAACCTTGGAGACAGTTGGCTAAGCGAAAGAAGTCAGTCAAAAGGACAAATATTACACGTTTCTACTCACAAAAGGGCCCTGGAATAGTCAAACTCACAGAGAGAGAAAAATAGATTGGTGATTGCCAGGGGCTGGGAGGAACGGGAGTTAGCATTTAATGGGAAGTGAGTTTCACTTGGGAAGATAAAGTTCCGGACACAGATGTAGATGACTGCTGCACAACAATGTAAATGTACTTAATGCTACAGACCTATGGTAAATTTCATGTTATGGATATTTTACCACAATGAACAAGTAAAAAAAAAAAAAAAAAAACCTAAAATTCACTCATGCAATTAGTATTTACTACCATCAAGAAGCTTGCAATAAAGTATTACTCGTTTATAAGAAATTACAAACACTTAATAAAACTACAGTTGTATTCACGAGGTATTTACGAACATCCCTGGTGGTCCAGTGGCTAAGACTCCAAGCTCCCAATGTAGGGGGCCCAGGTTCAATCCCTTTCCAGGGGACTAGATTGCATATGCCACAACTAAGACTTGGTGCAGCCAAATAAATAAAAAACATATTTTATATATATATATATAAAGAGGTATTCAGTGTTATATATGCTATACAACAAAAGACTAGAATAACTGGAATCATCTGTTTAAACATTTTTATAGCACAGTGACTCTACAGGGAAATGCTTTACTTTCCAGTTTATCTGACTCATTTTTTCCATTACAATCTCTTTACTATAATGTTGGCCACAAAAACACCATTAATCCAAAAATATCAATTTTATATATTTCTTTGGAAAAGTTTCTCATAGACTCACGTAGAGGGGAAAAAAAAAAAAAGCTCCCAAGAGATTCAGATGAACTAAAAAAGTATATAACTTTTCCCTTGTCAATTTTTAAATACTCAGTAAACTGAATAACTAGGAAATTTTAAAAAAGGTTCAATCCCTTTCCAGGGGACTAGATTGCATATGCCACAACTAAGACTTGGTGCAGCCAAATAAATAAAAAACATATTTTATATATATATATATAAAGAGGTATTCAGTGTTATATATGCTATACAACAAAAGACTAGAATAACTGGAATCATCTGTTTAAACATTTTTATAGCACAGTGACTCTACAGGGAAATGCTTTACTTTCCAGTTTATCTGACTCATTTTTTCCATTACAATCTCTTTACTATAATGTTGGCCACAAAAACACCATTAATCCAAAAATATCAATTTTATATATTTCTTTGGAAAAGTTTCTCATAGACTCACGTAGAGGGGAAAAAAAAAAAAAGCTCCCAAGAGATTCAGATGAACTAAAAAAGTATATAACTTTTCCCTTGTCAATTTTTAAATACTCAGTAAACTGAATAACTAGGAAATTTTAAAAATAAGTAGTGCTATTTTAAATGTCTTGCAAATGCACAATCAAGTTGGGTCAGAGCCAAGTTTTAATCTTTTTTAAAAAAATATTTATTTAACTAATCTGGGTCTTAACTGCAGCATCTGGGATCTAGTTCCCTGACCAGGGATCGAACCTGGAGGCCCCATGTTGGGAGTGCAGAGTCTTAGCCACTGGATCACCAGGAAAGTCCTAATCTCCTTCTAATTAAAAAACACTTGGGCTTCTCTGGTGGCTCCAAAGAATGTGCCTGCAATGCAGGAGACCTGGGTTCGATCCCTGGGTTGGGAAGATCCCCTGGAGAAGGGAATGGCTACTCACCCCGGTATTCTTGCCTGGAGAATCCCATAGACAGAGGAGCCTGGTGGGCTACAGACTCGGACATGACTGAGCAACTAACACTTTCATTTTCACTTAAAAATCTTAATTCCTTTTCTAAACAAAAATCCAGGATGAACTAATAGCAAGAGTACTGGAGTGGGTTGCCATTTCCTTCTCCAGGGGATCTTCCTGACACAGGGATTGCACCCAGGTCTCCCACACTGCAGGCAGACGTTTTACCGTCTGAGCCACCAGGGAAGAAAAGTGATTCTAACCTTGACTTTTATGAAACTGAGAGTAAGCCCTGACCTGAGAACCAAGAGACTCTAACAGGCACTTCAGGAATAAATATTTCTTTCCACTTTTTCATTTGTGAATAAAGGGGAAAATATCACATCAGATCATTACTAAGGTCCTTAATGGTTGATGAAAATCAACTCAGGCAGAGCACTTTTCACAAAACAACCAATAAACTATGTGGAATTCAGAACTCCAGGGACAGGAAAGAAGCAAAGTAACAAGCAGTGAAACTGAACAATATTAAAACATCAAATTTTCAAAAAGGCATTTTTCCCAACAGTCATCCCAGAAAATCCACGGTTGGACTAAACTGAAAAATTTCCATATTGACGCATCATGATTCTCCAGTAGTAACTATCTGGACCTCCCAGATTATGAGCTGAGTGATCCACTAAGAATTGTGCTAGTGATTCACACTCCTGAATGAGACTGCTTTATGTGCAGACACAAGGAATCAATTAAAGGGTTTACAATGAAGTTTTGTTTAACTGGAACGTTTTAAATGGAAGTTAATTCTGCATGAGTGATAATAGATATTTAATAACTAGCTACTGACAATTTCTCAGCAAAAGCATTATGGTAGCTCTAATCTATGTATTACAAACAGTAATCTATGTATTACAAACAGGAAAACAACGTGTTTTTCAAAAGAGCTCTTGGCTATGAACCATATTTGAAAAACAAATATTTAAAATTTGTTGTAAGTCAAATTATAAAGGAGAGAAAGCATCTTGGCCCTATTAACTAACAAGGAAACAAAATACACCATTGTGGGTTGAAGTGTCAATCTGTGCTGGCAAAAAGCCATTCTATTTGAATGTAAGAACCTTCAGGAACCAGCTGGAGAAGTATGGGGAACCTGGGATAATGTGTTCATTCACAGGGCATCATTAGTGATACTGTCTTCATGTAAAAAAGGACAGTACTGGTACACTAATCCAAAACAGCTTAAAGCTTAGGTCAAATCAAACGAACAACAGTCGAGGAAAATGACATGTCTAGGGGAAAACAAAGATAAACATTTAACATTTCTGATATGACTAGGGTCACAATACAAAATTTGCAAAAAACATTATCATACAGTGATGGTGAGGCTGGACTGGTACAACCTTTTTGGAAGGTATTATGGTAATATTCACCAGAAATTTTTAAATGTTTTATGTCCTTTAATCAGTAACACCACATCTAATAATTTACCTTAAATATATGCCCAATAAAATAAGAATTTTATGTAACCTATGATATAATCTCTATGAGGAAATATTGCACAACCATTATAAATCTTGTTTTTAGTTCAGTTCAGTCGCTCAATCACGTCTGACTCTTTGCGACCCCATGGACTGCAGTATGCCAGGCCTCCCTGTCCATCATCAACTCACGGAGTTTACCAAAACTCATGTCCATTGAGTTGGTGATGCCATCCAACCATCTCATCCTCTGTCATCCCCTGACTCTTTTCCAATGAGTCAGCTCTTCGCATCAGGTGGCCAAAGTATTGGAGTTTCAGCTTCAACATCAGTCTTTCCAAAAATCTTGTTTTAGGACAGAGATTACAAAATTCATACAACTATACAGGGACAAAAAGTAGATTAGTGGTTGCCTAGGACTGAGAAGGATGAGGAGGAGCAGAGAGTAACTGGTAACAGGTACAGGGTTTCTTTTGAAGGGAATGAAAATATTCTAAAATTAAAACTGTTGTGAAGGCTACACAACCCAGTGAGTCTACTAAAAATACTGAAGTACATTTTAAACAGGTGAACTGTACAGTGTGTGAATTATACCTCAGAAAAGCCGCTTAAGACATTTTCTATACATCCAGATACCAGTAAGTGAAACACAACAGTGGGGCCTGGACAACACACGGACCAACTAAAGGGGCCACTGCTTACCAGCTTCAGCCTCTGCAGTCATCAGATTGTCACAGCTTTCAAAATAAGTCTTTAACCTGGATTTTTATGTGAAGCCCAATTTGGGGATACTTTTTTGATTGAAGTATAAAATACCTACAGAGAGGTGAAAGTGAAAGTCGCCCAGTCGTGTCCAACTCTTTGCAACTCCATGGACTACACAGTCCATGGAATTCTCCAGGCCAGGATACTGGAATGGGTAGCCTTTCCCTTCTCCAGGGGATCTTCCCAACCCAGGAATCGAACCCAGGTCTCCCACATTGCAGGCAGATTCTTTATCAGCTGAGGCACAAGGGAAGCCCAAGAATACTGGAATGGATAGCCCATCCCTTCTCCAGTGGATCTTCCCAACCCAGGAATCGAACTGGGGTCTCCTGCACCGCAGGCAGATTCTTTACCAACTGAGCTATCAGGGAAGCACAGAAAGGTATACAAACAGAAATGTGCAGTTCAGTGAATTTTCACATAACCATGTAACCAGCACTGAAATCAAGAACAAAGCATTACCAGCCATCAGTATGCCCCCTTCCTANGCAGGCAGATTCTTTACCAACTGAGCTATCAGGGAAGCACAGAAAGGTATACAAACAGAAATGTGCAGTTCAGTGAATTTTCACATAACCATGTAACCAGCACTGAAATCAAGAACAAAGCATTACCAGCCATCAGTATGCCCCCTTCCTACCTAAGAGAAATCGTCATTATTGACAGACTGGGTAATACTTTGTTGCGAGAGATGGTCCTATGCACTGCAGGATGGATCGCAGCGCCCCTGGCTTCTTCCAGCTGTGACAACCAAAGACGTCTTCAGACACCGCCAAATGCCCCTCGGGAAACAATACTATACCACACCGAGACGCACTGGTTTAACCTGTCCTTGACCTTTACATAAATGGACTCACAGAATGAATTCTCTTATAACAGAATCATAAAGAATACACTTTTGTGTCTGATTCAACATCTGCTGAGAGTCACCAATCTTGTTGCATTTAGCTCTAGTCTACTCATTCTCTTTATTATTTCGCCATCGTGTGCATATATCACAATCTATCCATTCTACTGCTGGTGGGCATTTGAGCAGCTTCCAGTTTGAAGCTATTATGCATGATGCCACTGTGAACATACCAAGTGTGTCTTCCAGTGAATGTATGTATGTAGTGTTGAATGCCGAGACCCAGAGTTGCTAGCTGTGTGGTGCACATATGTCAGCCTAAGCAGATTAGTTCCTCTCTTAAGGGGGTTTATCAATTTGCACTTCTACCTGTCTCTTTTTTTCATTTTTTCATGTTGGCAACTAATATGAAAAATAAATATTTAAGTAATACTGAGCCAGATACATTATTAGCTGAATAAAGCCTGCCAATTTGTGATCTGTTTTTTAAAAATGTTTCATTGTGTGGGAAAATGCTCATATGCAGTAGAGAAACAAACAAACAAAAAAAAAATCAAACAAAAAATTCACAATATAATATATGTGAATGGAAATATGGATGGATATTTGATGATTTCTGTATTATTTGCTTTTCAGTATTTTCTACAATAAACATGTAATAATGAAACTGGCAAAGCTTTCATATGCAACAAAAGCCCCAAGAGAAATCTAAAAAATAGGTCAGGGTACAAATTTCATAATATTTGCATACATACATATTTTACATTCATAAGGACCTAATTAAATAATGAATATATCACAGAAAAGTTAACTATCTCATAGAATCTTTGATACAATTACTACACTGCTCCTGCATAAAGGGATCCAGGAAAGAACTTATATAAAATTTCACCCTAGAGCAAAATTTAGGATGATGAGACAACAGGATAATTCTTAATTTGTAAGGATATATCAAAAGTTATTAGTTCTCTGACATATCTTATATAGCAGTTAGTATCATAATGCTGCTCTTCTCATTTCTTTAGAGACGCACTCTAAAATGGTCCAGAAGCAACACAGAAAATTAACATCCTCAATACTTCCTTGAAACGCATAGTTGTTGGCACTGTGCCATTGCTATCTGCTGGTTATGAGTGTCTGATACTGAGTAATTGGAGCTACCTCTATTTGAGAAAATGATTATTAAAACAGCCACCAAAAACATTCCAGTGTCCATTATGAATTCTATTAAATGTTTGTTTGGCATGTGAAAATGTTACAAAACTCATGCTTCCTGTCC